>JAOWBW010000116.1:1544630-1598408 GCA_026119855.1 Campanula takesimana | reverse complement strand
CGTCCATTCGGACCCCCGCCTCATACATTTTGGGAGAAATCCGCATAGCAAGCCCCACTTAGGTGGGTGCGGAGATGAATTTTGAGACATTCAGAAAGATGTCCATTGCTCCTGGTATTTGGCCTTTCCACAATCCGGAGAGTTTATCTTCCACCTCCTTATGAAGTCGATGAAGGACTCGTGGTCTCGTTGAGTAGTGTTCTCTAGCTCTTTCCTTGTGGGCCGGTGAGTGGTGTTGCCTTGGTATTGGTTCTTGAAGACAAGCATGGCGGAGTGCCCAATAAGACGGACAGTGAGCGGGAGAGTAGCATAACAATCTTTTGCCGCCCCCTCGAGAGTGAGAGGAAAGCATTGAGCATCACCTTGGGTGAGACCTTCTTCGGAACCATTGCCCAAATATAAGTCTCAATGTGAGCCATAGGACAAGAGTTGCCCTTGAATTTGCTTATGTCCGGCATCTTGAACTTATCAGGAAGAGCGGCCATAGTACTCATGAGGATGGATGATTGATAAAGGCTTGTGTCGGAGCCTTTCCCATGTTGAGCCCATTGAATTTTTGGTCGATGTAGGCCATGATAGAATCCACCATTTTGGGTCATTGTTCTAGGAACTCGGCTCTCCCATTTCTTGGTGTGGGTGTTGACATAAGGGACTTGTGAACAAACCTTCGGTCCATTCGGATTCATCATCGTTATTCTTGCTCTTCCCCTTGGCAGATAGTGAGCTTTTCTTTCATAGCTCCATCTCGGCCTCGTGGGCCTCTCTTTGGCTGTCGAGGTGGGATTGCCAAATGTCCTCTTTGCTTTGTGCCTCCTTATTAAGGGTGGAGACTTGCTCTTGGAGGAGTTGGACCATGGTGAAAGTTGTTCGAGAGACATGGTGTTGCTGATGCCGGTCATGGTTGATGTAGGAGCTGTTGGAGTGATCTCTTCACGGACTAACCGATTTGCGAATCCGGTAGACTCTGTAAGTACCAATTGAATCATATTGCAGAAGAGGCCCTGTCAGTCTTGAGTAACACTTGCGGTCCACGAAGAGGCTTAGAACACACAGTTGGGCACACGACTCGAACCACATAAGAAAAGACTCTTTTTTTTTTTTATAAGTCGGAGGGAATGGATCCCTTTTGGGGTTTCTAAGAAAAAGTGGAATCGTCACACTAGTATATAGACCATCTCGCGGTCCCATATACTCATCGGATTCCATCGCGTTTGTGAATCCTACATGTATCGGGATTAAACTAAATTAATGTAGTAAAGCATAAATGCGGGGACGGATTTTTATTTTGTCCAAAAATAACCACTTTGGGGATGGATTTTATTGCGTCCGTTCAACAAATTGGCATGTATGATTTGAAGACATTTGTTTAGGGAAATCTCGGTACATGGAAACCGACTTGAGTCACGGAGTGTTAGACCCTAACTAGAATTGTGTGGCTTGTGCTCGGCTTGAAAATGCGGCTCAAAGGTCACCCCCGGCATGTAGTCATGAACTAGCCACGGGCTGAGGTTTACCGCTTCGAAAGAGCCAAGGTCGAGTGGAGTTGAAACTTTATAGGACGGCCTCGACGGGTTTGGGGTTGGACTTTGTGCGACTCGATAGTGAGCAGTTCATAGGAATATGTGCATGTAGTGTGAGGTCAACAAGTGACAAAATATTTCTTATATTATTTTTTTTTTTGAAAAGAAAGATAAAAAAAGAACACATAAGCACATAAATTACAACTCCCGAATCACCCGTGTGACCGGTAAATAAAAACATAAAAAAAAACAGTCCGAGGGTTCAATTCTGTTTTATGCAGGCAACTGTGCCCCACAAACCCACTGTTCTGCTTAGTCACTGAAACTGTTCTGTTTTTGTTCTGGGAACCAACCCAGAAGCGTGCGCCCTGAGTGTTGATACGGGATGCGCGCGGGTGGCGCAATGCTATTAGGAGGCGCGCGCTTCTGGGCACACCTGTCAGATTGTCAGATTTTGGACTCAGGGGATTGCCCTGGTCCTATGTACATATTGTAACCCTGCAGAAATGATTAGTGGAGAAATAGCAGAAGAAGAAGATGAAGAACATGAAGAAGCGGGCGATTCTGGTCCTTGATGCGGGATGCGCGCGCCTTAGGCTGAAGAGGCAGAAGCTTCGCGCCTCCCCCATCAGGAGTCAAAATGCCAAGAAAAGATGTAGATTTTGATCAGAATGCAAGTTTAACCCTCAAATATATCCCCAGCGGAGTCGCCATTGTAGATACCCCGAGAAACCACAACTGGCTAGAGCGCGGTGAATTATCTAGGATGTCTAACTTGTTTTAGAGTCCCACCTAGTTTTGAGGAACATAGAAAAACCTTGATAATAAGCCTAAGTTTGATTACGAAAACAGAGATTCTTTGTTTTGAGGGTCGGGGGTTAGATTATGAGATGGGAAGTAACGAAAACACCCATCTCGCCCAACTAAAGTTGGTCTTGCTTGATCAAAATCTACATGAATGATAAACGTTCTTCTTCTTCTCTTAAATCATAAAAAAAGGGGTTGTAAAATAGAGTTTGAATGTAGGAGATAACTCTTTAACGACCTCAATGAGATGAGGTGATCATTAGAGTCATGTCCCAAAATGATTTGGGTGATTGCACTTTGATGATACAAAAGAAAGAAAAGAGATGAAGTTGAGAAGGGGAAAGAAATTAGCTTACCTAGACTTCAAGAGACTTCAAACACTTCTTGTTGAAATTACTTGGAGAAATCCTTTGGAAAATGCTTTGAAAGTAGGAATTTGGTAAAGTCAAGGTCTTTCGGTCCTTTTTGGTCAAAGTTTTTGTCTCAAGTTTTCGTCCTTGAAAATGGAGGTAAAGGGAGGTTTTTTTACAGGTGAAAGAGAGATGTTTTTGGGCCAAAACTCAGTCACCAAGAAATCCTTCCCGGGCAAAATCCTGTAAATTGAGCAAGGGAGAGAATCCTGGCCAGAAATCTGTAACTGACGCCCAGAGGCGCGCGCTTCTGCTTTGGGGGCAGGAGGCGCGCGCGTCTGTCTCCTCCTGTCGGAGGCGTGCGACTCGGAGAAGGCAATTTTGACAGGAATGGACTAGAAAGTCAGCCCTGTTATTCAGTTTAGTTCCCATGGACTTAACGAAGTCAGTCAGGAAACTTAAACGAAGTGACAGAAATAACAGAAACACTTAAAATGGGGAGAAAAGATCAAATGTGCAATCGGGGGTGAGCGGTCCAAGGCGGGGTGTCTACAGGAAAGTTGTCCTTAAGAAAGAAGAACCTCAAACTTTAACTTGAAGATCGAGTTGTTGTAGATAAATTGTTGTGTAGAAATTTGTGTAGAGTTTTGTTGTTGGAACTCTGTTGGGAGAATTTGTGATAGTCTTTGTAGAGAAGATTGATAAATGGCTATTTTATAGTCATTTAAGGTCTAAATATATGTCTTTTTAGAGTCAATTTAGTATTAATGAGTCTCATATTGCATTATTTCACTTTACTTTTACGGATATAATGTGCGTGGTGTAGTATGGGTTTTGTGGACAGAAAACAGGTACTATTTGGAGCTATTTTGAGCTAAAGGGAGTAAAGGAAGGAAAGACGGGAGCAAAACATTTAAAAAGGAGAAATCAGATGCAGAAGTCAAAGATCCGACCGGACCCATCTATAAGACCCGGCCGGACCTCACCAATACAAGAACAAATTTCCAGAAGACAAAGATCCGACCGGGGCAAGGAGGAAATCCGGTCGGACCAACTGGATCCGGTCGGACCATTATGAAGACCCGCCCGGATCTTGACGCCTGTTCTGAAAGAGTGTTTCCCAACAGACACTCCTCTTGGTGGATGTATCCGGGAACAGACACTCAAATCAGTCCTAGGGCCTATATAAGAAGGCTACAACAGCCTTAGAAAAGATAGAGATATTTTTAGAGATTGATTGTAAAGTTATTATAGTGAAATTCTAAGTATACATTATCATTTCCAGAATTTTGAGTGAATTTGAGAGAGGATTCCTAAGCAATAAAGAAGTATTCTTCCATCATTAAGTTCTCCAATCTGAATAAGTATTCTCTTCTCTATCTTAATCCTTTATTCTTATTCTTGATGTTTTATTTAATGGCTAGTGAGTAATCCCCCTCTTTCTTGGGGTTGGATACTCATTGTGTTCATATGTTCATCATAATTTTATGTTCTCTAAATTCATTTCTCTTCATCTTTAACAATTTTACTATATCAATCTAAAACGCCTATAACCACGATGACGTCCTTGGTTATATGAACTCCAGTTAATCGAGAGAAGGACCTAGCGGTGAATCTCGATTAGCGGACCCATATAGTCAAAACTAAGTTCATTACTCACGAGAGTAGTGTAATGGCTTAGGGATGCTCCTTGAGTGGAAAGTGTGCCGATTTTCATAAGAAAACCTAATGGATTCTTACTAATTATGGTCAGCTAGAGATAAGCCGGAATGCCCGTTTGTGACAGGGCGGGGGAAAAACATAAACGGATTTCTCAAAGAGTTAGGACATAATTAGTATGAGAATACAAACACTACTTGCTTGATCGTGAGAAGTAGTGTAGGCTAAGCATACCATCCTTGTATAAAAATGAACCTTAATCTAAAAGAGAGCATAAATGAATGATGAATATATGAATACTTGAGTCCCAATCCCGGGAATTCCTTTAAAATAAGAGTTTTTCCTACATAAATAGCTTTTACTATCATTTCTATTTTAAGTGACAAACAAATTTTCCTACCCCCAATCATTTTATTTTCTTACTTTTATCCAAAGCAAAAAATATTTTTAGAATTAAGTTGTCTCCGTGGGATCGACCCGTATTTGCACATACTATACTATTAATAACCCGTGCACTTGCGGTTTAAACGTAACAAGTTTTTGGCGCCGTTGCCGGGGACAACGGTTAAATTTTAAAAAAAAAAAAGAGTTTTTGATTTTCAATTTTCTGTTTTTATTCTTTTTATTTTTATTTATTTCATCATCTTTTTTTTCAAAGTATTTTTCTTTGAATTCTTCTTTAAAGTATTTTTTCCAAAGTTTATGAAAAGAGTCCGGAGAGGTGACAATTACGTTGAATACAATCCGGAACCTGAGAGATACCTTAGAGAAAGACTTAGAAATTTGAGAGAAACTTTAGAGAAAGAAATGGTGAGAGAAAACAACGAAGACGGGCAAAATTCGGGCGATGCCCCACCACCTAAGACCTTACGGGAGTTTGTTAACCCAAGCACCCCGGGTTCTAGGACGCCCATAGTAGTACCAAATGCCGACGCAATCACATTTGAGATAAAGCCACAACTTCTCCATATGGTTATGAACAACCAATTTGGTGGCTCGGCACTTGAAGATCCGCACCTCCATGTCCAAACTTTCTTGGAGTATTGTGATACTACAAGGATTGTTGGAGTCACACCCGAGGCAATACGGATGCGCCTATTCCCATTCTCATTAAGGGATAAGGCGAAACAATGGTTGAACTCGGTCCCACACAACTCTTTAACAACATGGGACCAAGTTCAAGAGGCTTTCCTTGGACGTTTCTTCCCTCCTTCAAAAACCGCTCAAATCCGGACCAAGATCACTAATTTTAGTCAAAATGGAGATGAGTCGCTTTATGATGCTTGGGAGCGTTTCAAAGAACTCCTAAGGATGTGCCCACACCACGGGCTTGAAAAGTGGTTGATAGTGCACACCTTCTACAACGGTCTCACATTCAAGACAAGAGAGACCATAGATGCTGCTGCGGGAGGAGCACTCATGAATAAAGGAGTGGACGAGGCATATGACTTGATCGAGAGCATTGCCCTGAACCACTACCAATGGTCCAATGAAAGGGACCAACCGCAAGTATCATCAGGTAAGTTTAATGTTGACGTAGTCACTCTTCTATCTTCTAAATTCGATACTCTTTTCAAAAAGATAGATAGCTTGAATACAAATTCCGTGGCTAACATTAATGTTTTATGTGAACTATGTGGGTCAAACTCACATAGTAGCGAAAGTTGTGATTTACTTGACACTACTTCTAGTGAGCAAGTTAATTTTGTTTCTAATGGACAACGAGGGGGTATGTATTCGAACACATACAATCCCGAGTGGAAAAATCACCCCAACTTGTCTTATAGAAATAACAATGTTTTAAACCCACAACCTTCCTCACAACCACCGGGATTTGTACCCAAGAACTTCAACAATAATGCTTTCCCTCCCCTAAATCTAAATTAGATCTTCTCATAGACTATATGGTCGAGAATAATAAAAACCAAGAGAAAATCAATAATGAATTTAGGGAAAACTTTAAGGTTTTGAATAGTAGGTTTGATAGTCTAGCCGCCCATAATAAAATGCTAGAGAATCAACAAGCCCAGCAAGCCGGGACCTCGCATAGACCACAAGGGAGTTTTCCCGGTCAACCGCAAAGGCCCGATGAGCATGCTAAGGCGGTAGTACTTAGGAGCGGAAAAGAACTAGTAGATCCCCCTCCTAAAGAAAATATCAAACCTAGTGAGGAGAACATTAGTCCAACCCCACCGTTGGTTGAGACTAATGAAGAGGTAGAAAAGGGGACGGAATCCCCTAAAATTTCTAAAAATTTTGACCCGCCAATACCTTACCCCCAAAGGTTGGTAAAAGCGAAACTTGATAAACAATTTGCAAAATTTTTAGAAGTTTTGAAATCTATTTACATCAATGTCCCTTTTACGGATGCTTTGCAACAAATGCCCTCGTATGCCAAGTTTTTAAAGATATTCTTTCTAATAAAAGGAAACTAGAGGAATATGAGACGGTTGCATTAAATGAAGAAGTAAGTGCTGTTTTACAAAGAAAATTACCTCCCAAATTAAAAGATCCCGGCACTTTTTCTATTCCTTGCAATATCGGGAAATTTGATGTAGATAATGCTATGCTTGATCTTGGGGCTAGTGTGAGCCTCATTCCGCTTTCGATAAGTAAAAAAATAGGTGTGGGGGAACTTAAACCCACCACCATATCGTTACAATTAGCGGATCGCTCAATCAAGTATCCAATAGGGATTATGGAAGATGTCCCTTGTAAAATCGGGAAATTAATCATCCGGTTGATTTCGTTGTTCTCGAAATGGAAGAGGACCATCACATCCCCATCATTTTAGGTAGACCATTTCTTGCCACCGCTGGGGCAATTATTGATGTTAAAAATGGTAACCTTTCTTTAAACGTTGGGAATGAGAAGGTTGAATTTAATTTAACAAAATTAATGAAAAATCCAAATCTTGAGAGCCCTTGCTCCGATATGAATATGTTAGAATCAATAAGCAAGGAATTGGAATCACCCCAATCTAAGGACCCGCTTGAAAAAAGTCTTATAGATTGGAAAAGGTTATTGCATGATGATGATGATGATGAAATTGAAAATTATACAAAATGTCTAGATGCTAACCATGCAGGAAAATTTAGTGGAGACACTAAATTTGAAAAGTTGGAGGTTGAAGCGGAACCATCCAACGAGGAAATTCTTGAGGTAAGTAAGGCACCTCAAGTTGAATTGAAGCCTCTTCCCCCAAATCTAAGGTATGAATTTCTTGGCTCTAATTCTACTTATCCAGTAATTGTTAATGCTAATCTAAGTCCTCTTGAGACTGAAAAGTTATTAAGAGAACTTAGATTGCATCAAAAAGCTATTGGGTATACTATTGATGACTTAAAAGGAATCCACCCAAAAATTTGCATGCATAGGATTGATTTAGAGGAAGATCATAAACCCTCCATAGAACATCAACGAAGATTAAATCCTAACATGAAAGAGGTTGTCAAGAAAGAAATCCTTAAATTACTTGATGCGGGCATTATCTATCCAATCTCGGATAGTAAATGGGTAAGCCCCGTACAAGTAGTCCCTAAAAAGGGAGGAATGACGGTCATTCGTAATGATAAGGATGAATTAATCCCAACTAGGACCGTCACGGGATGGCGTATGTGCATAGATTATCGAAAATTAAATAAAGCCACCCGAAAAGATCATTTTCCCTTACCTTTCATCGACCAAATGCTTGAAAGGTTGGCGAAGCATTCATATTTTTGTTATTTGGACGGGTATTCCGGATTTTTCCAAATACCCATACATCCAAGTGACCAAGAGAAAACCACTTTTACTTGCCCATATGGCACTTTCGCTTATAGGAGAATGCCATTTGGATTATGTAATGCTCCCGCCACCTTCCAACGTTGTATGATGGCCATCTTTTCTGATTTCATTGAAAATATAATGGAAGTTTTTATGGATGATTTTTCAGTTTATGGTTGCTCCTTTGATGAATGTTTGAATAATTTATCAAAAGTTTTACAAAGGTGTGAGGAAGTCAACCTAGTTTTAAATTGGGAAAAATGCCATTTTATGGTAAATGAAGGTATTGTTCTTGGACATATGGTGTCCGAGAAAGGGATTGAAGTGGATAGAGCCAAGGTAGAAATTATAGAAAAATTACCTCCACCCACCAATGTTAAGGGTGTGAGGAGCTTTCTAGGGCATGCCGGTTTTTACCGGCGATTTATAAAAGATTTTTCTAAAATTTCTAAACCTTTAACTAATCTTCTTTTGAAAGATGCTCCTTTTGTGTTCGATAGTCTTTGTCTTGAAGCTTTCAACAGGTTAAAGGAAGCTTTGGTGTCCGCTCCAATAGTGCAACCACCCGATTGGGATCTCCCTTTCGAGATTATGTGCGACGCAAGTGACTATGCAGTGGGAGCAGTTTTGGGGCAGCGGAAGGACAAGAAGTTGCATGCCATCCACTATGCAAGTCGAACACTAGATGAGGCGCAAATCAATTATGCCACCACAGAAAAAGAATTGTTGGCCGTGGTATTTGCAATCGACAAGTTCCGGTCATATTTGGTGGGTTCAAAAGTGATAATATACACGGATCATGCGGCGATAAGGTATTTGTTGGCAAAGAAGGATGCCAAACCAAGACTCATCCGATGGATCCTCCTTCTCCAAGAATTTGATTTGGAGATCCGTGACAAGAAGGGAACGGAGAATCTAGTAGCAGACCATTTGTCCCGTCTCCCCAAAAATATTATTGATTCCAAGAGTAAAGAGCTTCCAATTGATGATTCATTCCCGGATGAATATCTACTAGCCATTAACAATGTCGGAATCCCTTGGTTTGCGGACATTGTAAATTATTTGGCTTGTAAAATTATTCCTCCGGAAATGAGTTACCAACAAAAGAAGAAATTCTTTTCAGAAATCAAAAATTATATTTGGGAAGACCCGTTACTCTTCAAGCAATGCGCAGACGGAATCGTTAGGCGGTGTGTGCCTAATGAAGAGGTAAATGACATTCTTCATCATTGTCATTCTTCTCCTTATGGTGGGCATGCAAGCTCATCCAAAACCACCGCCAAGGTTCTTCAATCAGGTTTTTATTGGCCCACACTCTTCAAAGATGCTCGAAACTTTGTGATCTCTTGCGATCGTTGCCAACGTACCGGTAACATCTCAAGGAGGAACGAAATGCCTCTTAACAACATCCTAGAGGTTGAGATCTTTGATGTTTGGGGCATAGACTTCATGGGGCCATTTCCATCATCCTGCAACAACAAGTACATATTAGTAGTGGTGGATTATGTATCCAAATGGGTAGAGGCCGTGGCATCTCCAACAAACGACTCAAAAGTCGTTATGAAGCTCTTCAAGAACATCATCTTTCCAAGGTTCGGGGTACCGAAGGTGGTCATAAGCGACGGTGGTTCTCACTTCTCTCACCGCCAGTTTGAGGCTCTCTTAAAGAAATACGGAGTCCATCACAAAACGGGTACCGGTTATCACCCTCAAACTAGCGGTCAAGTGGAAGTATCAAACCGAGAAATTAAATGGATCCTTGAGAAAACAGTCACAAGCTCGAGGAAGGATTGGTCGATCAAATTGAATGACGCTTTATGGGCTTATCGCACCGCTTTCAAAACACCTATCGGAACAACACCTTTCCGTTTGGTGTATGGAAAGCCGTGTCATTTACCCGTAGAACTTGAGCACAAGGCGTATTGGGCGATCAAAGCCTTAAATTATGATATGAAGGCCGCCGGTGAAAAAAGAAGATTGCAATTGCATGAGCTTGAGGAACTCCGATTTGAAGCGTATGAGAGTGCCAAACTCTATAAGGAGAAAACAAAAAAATGGCACGATACTCATATCACGAGAAGGGAGTTCAAAGAAGGAGACATGGTTCTATTATTCAATTCTCGGTTAAGACTTTTTCCGGGAAAATTGAAGTCAAGATGGTCGGGCCCATTTCAAGTGAAGAAAGTTTATCCTTATGGAGCCATCGTAATTTGGAACGAATCCAAAGGGGAGCTCAAAGTTAATGGACAACGACTAAAACATTATATAGTCGGTAATCCAATTGAAACAATGGCTTCAATGATACTCGAAAGTCAGCCAATCGAGACAAGAAAGGCGTCGAGCTAAAGACGTTAAACAAGCATCATCGGGTGGTAACCGATGGATTATTTTGTTTTATTTTATTTTTTATTATTATTATTATTGTTATTATGTTCTGTTTTTCTAACATTTCGTAGGTAAAAAAAAAAAAAAAAAAAAAAAAAAAAGAGGAAGAATTTTCGAAGATCCAATCGGGTCAACAATATAATCCGACCGGATCATCTAGATCCGACCAGGCCAAGTTGAAGCACCCGATCGGATCCAGCAACTCTGGAGATTCCAGAGAAAATTATCCGTCCGGGTCTGAAAAATAATCCGACCGGACCATAATAAATCCGACCGGATCCCCAGAGCGACCCGCCCGGATCAGTCGCATAGAAGGACATACCGATTCGCCAAAAGGTCAGATCTGTTCAATTGTATTCTCATTCTTCCCTTCTTCTTCATCTCAAACCTGTCTCACCACCACCTCCACCACCACCATTTCAGTGATAAGTTATTTGTTCCCCCGTCCCCATTTTTACTTTCTTGTCCAATTTTTACTTTCATGAAAACATTGGGGACAATGTTTAGTTCAAGTGTGGGGGGAGGATTTTAATAAAATTATTATATCCGTTTTTCTTTTTCTTTGCATTTAGTTAGCTTGTTGCTTGCATTTAGTTAAGTATTCTAAAAAAAAAAAAAAAAAAAAAAAAAAAAAAAATTTTGCCAATGCTCCCATTGATGAGAATGTTATCTATACTTACAATTTGCCTAAGTAAAATTATTTCCTCTTAAACTTTACTTTTTGAGAGATTTGTCACAAAGAACTTAGGATCATATTGGATTGTAAATGAAAAATTTTCAAAATTTATATAGACTTTTAAATATTCTTGAATAGAAGCATTACATTATTAATGAAATTGTGGATATTAAGTTTGAATACATTACACTTGTGAAAAGTTATAAAACATCCTTGTATATACATTTCAAAAACTTTTACTTCTACTCTTTTCCAAAGATTTACTACATTGTTATGATCTTTAAGAATCACGAAGCTTTCCATTTCCACTTTTAAGACTTAATAACATAAATCAATCTTCTTGTATATCATCCACTCGAATATCCAAATGAATTTATCATTATAGAGTGTGATGATTTACAAAGAACTCAATTGCCACTTCTAAAACTTAATGAAATTAAATTTTCCACTACCTTCATCCGCCTTATTTTTTTGTGATTCAAGGAGCATAATAAAATCTGAATATCTTTGAAAAAGAATAAAATCATGAGTTTAAGAAATGTATTCCCAAGCATAAAAAACCCTATTCACAAAGCACTCAAAGAGTGAACTTAAATTCTATTTCATACTTGAAATCCACAAGTTCATTTAGTTATTCCTATATGCTCTTGTTCAATAGTATTTATTCATGTTATATTAACATCCAAAATTCTTTATTTACTTTCCAATATCCTCTTATGTTCTTTCTCACAAGTTTCTTGGGACGGAAAATTTAAAAGGAAATGATTTTGTAAAGGCAATACAATATAACAAATATTCTGAGGGAGCATTGAAACCTTCTTTGATTTTTCAAAAATTTTATGTCATTTGTCACTCTCTCTTCTTCAAAATTGTAAGCTTGCTCGAGGACAAGCAAGGTTTTAGTGTGGGGGAGTTGATAAATGGCTATTTTATAGTCATTTAAGGTCTAAATATATGTCTTTTTAGAGTCAATTTAGTATTAATGAGTCTCATATTGCATTATTTCACTTTACTTTTACGGATATAATGTGCGTGGTGTAGTATGGGTTTTGTGGACAGAAAACAGGTACTATTTGGAGCTATTTTGAGCTAAAGGGAGTAAAGGAAGGAAAGACGGGAGCAAAACATTTAAAAAGGAGAAATCAGATGCAGAAGTCAAAGATCCGACCGGACCCATCTATAAGACCCGGCCGGACCTCACCAATACAAGAACAAATTTCCAGAAGACAAAGATCCGACCGGGGCAAGGAGTAAATCCGGTCGGACCAACTGGATCCGGTCGGACCATTATGAAGACCCGCCCGGATCTTGACGCCTGTTCTGAAAGAGTGTTTCCCAACAGACACTCCTCTTGGTGGATGTATCCGGGAACAGACACTCAAATCAGTCCTAGGGCCTATATAAGAAGGCTACAACAGCCTTAGAAAAGATAGAGATATTTTTAGAGATTGATTGTAAAGTTATTATAGTGAAATTCTAAGTATACATTATCATTTCCAGAATTTTGAGTGAATTTGAGAGAGGATTCCTAAGCAATAAAGAAGTATTCTTCCATCATTAAGTTCTCCAATCTGAATAAGTATTCTCTTCTCTATCTTAATCCTTTATTCTTATTCTTGATGTTTTATTTAATGGCTAGTGAGTAATCCCCCTCTTTCTTGGGGTTGGATACTCATTGTGTTCATATGTTCATCATAATTTTATGTTCTCTAAATTCATTTCTCTTCATCTTTAACAATTTTACTATATCAATCTAAAACGCCTATAACCACGATGACGTCCTTGGTTATATGAACTCCAGTTAATCGAGAGAAGGACCTAGCGGTGAATCTCAATTAGCGGACCCATATAGTCAAAACTAAGTTCATTACTCACGAGAGTAGTGTAATGGCTTAGGGATGCTCCTTGAGTGGAAAGTGTGCCGATTTTCATAAGAAAACCTAATGGATTCTTACTAATTATGGTCAGCTAGAGATAAGCCGGAATGCCCGTTTGTGACAGGGCGGGGGAAAAACATAAACGGATTTCTCAAAGAGTTAGGACATAATTAGTATGAGAATACAAACACTACTTGCTTGATCGTGAGAAGTAGTGTAGGCTAAGCATACCATCCTTGTATAAAAATGAACCCTTAATCTAAAAGAGAGCATAAATGAATGATGAATATATGAATACTTGAGTCCCAATCCCGGGAATTCCTTTAAAATAAGAGTTTTTCCTACATAAATAGCTTTTACTATCATTTCTATTTTAAGTGACAAACAAATTTTCCTACCCCCAATCATTTTATTTTCTTTACTTTTATCCAAAGCAAAAAAATATTTTTAGAATTAAGTTGTCTCCGTGGGATCGACCCGTATTTGCACATACTATACTATTAATAACCCGTGCACTTGCGGTTTAAACGTAACAAAGATGAAGTTGGGGTCCTTTTCTAAGGTAAAAAAGATGGGTTTAAATAGGTGGAGAAAAGAGGGAAATATGGCTTTTTGACCAATAGGAAAATAAACAAAGATTAATAATAAAAAGAAAATCAAATAATAAATAAAAGAAATATTTTGTTTTAAATAAAAGGTTAAGAATATGGGATTGGGAGTTATGGAATAAAAGGGAGGATGAACTTGGATGTAAAAAGAGGTCTTTTGTGATCAAGAAGAGATGTTGTAAATAAGAAAAGGGAGTGAAAATGGTGCAATCCGTTACTGCCAAAGTGGGAAGCGCGCGAGTCCCGCTTTAGGGGCGAGACACGCGCGCAGCTCACTGGTAGTGCCGGAGGCGCCCGTGGGTAAAAATTACAGAATGACATAAGGACCCTAAAAGTTAACTCTGTTATGCAGTTTAGTCCAAAACTAATAGAATCATTTAGGAACTTAACCAAAGTAACAGAAATCAACGAAAATAAGTTAAATAAAAATACTATGTATGCAATCGGGGCGAGAGGTCCAAGGCGGGATGTTTACAGAGCCCCTCGGCGACGTGGATTGCAAAGCAAAACGTGTCGACGAAAGAAAGACAACCGCCACGGACATCGACAAAGAAGAAAGAAAAGACAAGGAAGCAAAGACTTTAATGAAAGAAGGAATTTTAAATTGCGAAAGATAGGGGTGCACTCCCTGTGTGAGTGGATTTTGTTGGTAGAGGTGGTGGCATGATCCGTTTGTAAATCTGCCGGCTGAATCCGTTAGTGAATCCGCTTGATGAATCCGTTGGTGAATCCATTGAATAAGTCCGTTAGTGAACCCTTGTTGACGAATCCGTTAGTGAAAATCCATTTGATGAATCGGTTGGTGAATCCTTTTAATGAGTCCGTTGGTGAACCCTTGTTGATGAATCCGTTAGTGAATCCGTTTGATGAATCCGTTGGTGAATCCTTTGAATGAGTCCATTGGTGAACCCTTGTTGACGAATCCGTTAGTGAATCTGTTTGATGAATTCGTTAGTGAATCCCTTGAATGAGTCCGTTGGTGAACCCTTATTAACGAATCCGTTAGTGAATCCGTTTGATGAATCCGTTAGTGAATCCCTTGAATGAGTCCGTTGGTGAACCCTTGTTGACGAATCCGTTAGTGAATCCTTTTGATGAATCCGTTAGTGAATCCCTTTAATGAGTCCGTTGGTGAACCCTTGTTGACGAATCCGTTAGTGAATCCGTTTGATGAATCCGTTAGTGAATCCCTTGAATGAGTGGTGAACCCTTGATAATGAATCCGTTAGTGAATCCGTTTGATGAATCCGTTAGTGAATCCCTTGAATGAGTCCGTTGGTGAAACCTTGTTGATGAATCCGTTAGTAAATCCGTTTGATGAATCCGTTAGTGAATCCCTTGAATGAGTCCGTTGGTGAACCCTTGTTGACGAATCCGTTAGTGAATCCGTTTGATGAACCCGTTAGTGAATCCCTTGAATGAGTCCGTTGGTGAACCCTTGTTGACGAATCCGTTAGTGAATCCGTTTGATGAACCCGTTTGTGAGTCCGTTGGTCGAGTCCGTTTGTGAACCCGTTGGCTGAATCCGTTAGTGAATCCATTTGCTGAACCCGTTTGTGAGTCCCTTGAATCCGTTTATGAATCCGATGGCTGAGTCCTTTTATGAACCCTTTGCTGAACCCGTTTGTGAGTCCTTTGGTCGAATCCGTTTGTGAATCCGATGGCTGAGTCCGTTTATGAACCCATTGCTGAGTCCGTTTGTGAATCCATTTGTCGAGTGCTTGTACCTGTTATATGTATGCTTTTGCAGATATATGTTCTTGTGTGAGATGTGAAATAGAAATTGAGAGAAAATTGTGATTGTGGTGTGATGTGATTTGGGAAGCAGAGATTGCTTGAGAGAGATTTTTCGAGAATGGAGAAATTGCTTTTGTGTGCTGTGTGATTTTTTGAGGAAAGTATTAATGAATGATGTTCATACCTTCACTTACCATGGCCGCTTGATTCGAGATGGATATGTTGTGGCTTTGATGAAGATGATGAACTGCTCTTGATTTCGATGGAATGTTGGTGAGATGACATTCTGAATGATGGGTTGGTCATGCCAAAGGCTGCCTACGTATCCCTTGAAGGGAATCAGACTAGCGTAGTTCAAGGATGATGGAGAACGCCGGGGAAGAAGCTAGGAGCAAAGAAAAATGAAACACTTACTTTTTGCACAAGTAAGAAAAAGAAAAAGAAAAATCTTTTTGTCATTTTTTTTTAGTTCGTGGGTGAACCATTTTAAGCATTGTGTGTTTTTAAAGCCAACCCAAGATCAAGTCATGTTCGATCGAAGACCGGATTCCCTTGCTTGAATTTTGTCGTTGTTGCCGTTGTGTCCAATGAAGATTGATGTCTCGCCCCGAGAGATTTGTCGATTATGGGACTTCAAAGACTTTCGATACCGAGATGCCAAGGGGTTGCTGATTGTAAATCCCCTAGAACGCCTTTGATGCCCAAACTTTGAGTGGCTTGCGAAGCCCCAAGATAAATCAGCTCTTGACCCATTCAAATAAATCGCCTTTTGTTGTTGACGTGAGCAAGCCCCAAGAGAAGATTATTGATACCAAGCTTCGAGAGATTGCTAAGCCCCAAGTGTCATGTACTTGTTATTTGCGAGCTTCAAGATGGTGGAATGTGAAGACCTTTCAATGTAAAGCCCCAAATTATCTTGGAATCGGCTCGGCATTGAGAGCGGATCACCGTCGGGTAGGATTCTTGATAGAGATCTCCTTCTTACTCTTACTGGGGAGATGAATAGCCTCATTGTGGGCGGTACCCAAATGGTGGAAAGCTTATGTCAAAAGATGCAGTAATGTCTTGCGGTGCTGTCGAGGTCGCGGATGATAAGGTCTTGGTGTGATAAGGTACCAAATGATTATGCTTTCTTGAGTCTTCTTGAATTGAACTAATGACAGATCTTCGGATGCAACTAGTGCTTGAGGCGAAAGAGCCACACTTTTTTGCTTTTGATCTTGGAGAAGGGGGTGCTGAATTGCAGAAACATTGAGATTGGCCATGACATTTCCCGCTATAACCCTGTTTTGATAGAGTTTAGCATATTGAATCTTTTTCCTTTTCTCTAAGAATCTCTTCATAACCTCGTCGTAAGTCACAACATAAGAATCATCAAATTCATTCATAACATCGGAGCCCTCCTTTCAAACCAAGAGAGCTTTGACGTGAATTGCTGAGAGACCCTTTGAAGCTTGCTTGGTTTCATGAAGACTATTCCCCACATTGAATTCCATCGAGTATCGTTGCCCACAAAGATTGTCAATTGCGAAGCCCCAATATTGCCCTTTGTTTTGTATTACTGTAATTCCGTAGCCCAAAAGATTGTAGATTGCGAAGCCCCTTGAGACCTTCGGTGCCAAACTAATTGAGGAAGCTTCCAATGTTGCACATGACTTTGCTAGGTCCATTGTTGGGAGGTGAAGTGAATTGTTTCTTGTTGAGGGATCCTTTCAAACTCGAGTGTAGTCCCTAGAGTGCCACCATTGATTGCAAGTAGAATGAGAAAGGCCAATCCTTGATTGGGGGAACAGGCACGGGCACACATGACAAGAAGGATTTTCATCATTCCCTTTGAGAGACTTTGAGGATAGTCTCACACATCTTTCTTGAGCGTAGCCCCTAGGGCTCATTAACTGTCAAATGAAGCAGAAGAAGCTCTCGTTCTTGAGTCACATAGCCCCTAGGGCGTCATCATTTATCGAGAAAAGCAAGAGACTCATCCTCGTGCGAGGGAACAAACATAAGAGGACATGGTAAGAGCTACTCCATTCTCGGGAAGCCTTTTGACATACTGTAGGGGCATATGTTTGGAGAAGCTTGAAAACTGAGTCACACGTTGTTGTCATTTGCTGCCCAAACCAATTGACTTACTGGGGACTATTTGTGCGACCTTGTACCCCTCAATGATGGGCTCATTCTCGGATGGATCTCGGTTACCATGGGGCTTCTTTCACATGAACCCAAAAAATAGATCTTGCAAGAACAACCTCTCTTATGCCAATAACCCAGAACGACCTTTGATTGTGCCGTATCTTGTCGAGCCCTTTGTAATTACGAAGTTGACTCGGTGGAGAATTGACTTGCTCGGGAGATTCAATGTAGAACTTGTCTTCTGTAGAGGCCGGGGATCTTCATTTCTCTTTCCCTTCTCTCTCTCAATCTCTCTTTTTTTTATGACGCACCCTGTTTTTTGCCTAGACCGCCCTTTCGGGTTTTCAATCTAGCGGGCATCTCTTTTGTGTCTTCTTTTTAACTCGATTAATGAAGAAGTGTGCATTGACTCTAGCTGAGAATGAGAGACATGTGATTTTACGGTGGAGACCTTTAGTCACTAATGATGAGTGACATTGACTTGACTAGGGAAGTGGTCCCTAGTATTGACATGTATTTTTATTTATTGAATGACTTACGAAGGCAAGTAAGTCATTATGAGAGAAGAGAAAGAAATCCCCAATTTGATTGCAAGAAACTGGGAGTATCGCTGAAAGTTAAGAAGCCCCTAGACTCGACAATGAACGTGAAAGCGATTCCAAATCTAAGAAAGTTGTTCAATCTTGAGGTGATTAATTCATTGGCAAATGACTCGTACAAAGATGTCTTGACAAGTTCGAGATGAAGGCCGATCACCATAACGCACTAGGGCTAAACATATCTTCTTTCTTGCATGAGACCGAACCCGCAGGTTGCCTACGTTCCTCCAGTGTACAGGCTCAGGTCACCGTAGTTCTTGTGGATGCTCCTTTCGTCGTGATGGAATTGTTGCTTCGTCGAGATTTGTTGTTGATGTCGTTTCGTCCTTCGTTAGTGGAATGATGACGTTGTTGTGAACTTCTTTGAATGAGGGAGATTTATTTTCTCTTTTTTTTTTTTTTTTTGTGCTCTAACTTTTGCCTAGGTTGATTTGAGGAATTCAACCTAGAGAGCCCTTTTTTTTTTTAATCCCCCTTGAAACTTTGCTTGATGTTGCTCCACCTTATTTTGCTTTTTGGCTTCTTCATTGATGTTGTCGTTGATGTTGTTGCCTTCGTTGCGATGTTTAGCCCCTAGGCGTTCAAGTGATGGCCTTCGTTCCAAAACTCGTTTAGACATCTCTTCATCATTTTGCCAAGAATTAAATTTAACAACTTGGAAGAATGTATGAGGACAAGAACGACTTTTATTAAGACTGGCTCAAGCCGAGAAGGAAGAAAACTTAATGCACACATAAGAGGACTCGGACTCTCTATTTTTTTTCTTTTTTTATTCTTATTACTAGGTAGAGAAAGAGAAACGGAGATTGTTGTCGTCGTCCCCCATGTCGTTGTAATCCTCATTGTCGTTGTAATCTTCCATGTCACTACATTCTTCCATGTCGTTGCTCGGATTGCTCGGGAACCCTTCATCGTTGAAGCTTGTCTCGTAGGAGGACTCGGCCACTTCTTGGAGCAAATTGTCAACCCTAATTCCCGCATCATACATGCTTGCAAAATCCGGATAAAAAGACACACTAAGATGAGTTCGGTGGTCCAAAGTCAAACATTTCAAGAAGATGTTCATTTGTTCCTTCATTGAGGGCCTATCCACAATCTCGGCTAACTTGTCATTCCAACGGCGAGAAAAGTCTGATTCATTGCCCTTTTGCATGGTGTTCTCCAATTCTTTCTTTGTGGGACGGTGCATGTAATTGCCATCATATTGTGACTTAAAGGCAAGCATAGCGGCATCCCAATTGAGGCGGGTGGAAACCGGGACACCCATATACCAATCTTTTGCGACCCCATCAAGAGTGAGTGGAAGAATTGTGTCATTATTTGAGGAGACATTTTCTTCGGTAGCATGGCCCAAATGTAGGAGTCGAGCATCGGGACAAGAGTTTCCCTTGAACTTGCCAATATTGGGCAACTTGAATTTCTCGGGAAGGGCCACCATAGTGCTCATGAGAAGAGAAGCTTGATGGAGTCGATGTGAGCATCGGGACAAGAGTTTCCCTTTGTTCAAATTTAGCCCACTAAAACGTTGGTCAATGTATGCCATGAGAGTGTTGACAAAACTGTTATCAATGTTTTGGACCATTTTTCCTTCATTTGTGAGCACCTTCAATTGGTTCTCGGGCTTAGCAAATTCTTTATTATGGGCCATTCTCTCATGCTTGAGACGGGCTTGCCACAAATCATCCTTGCGTCGGGCATTCTCGGCGAGTGCATCAATTTGTCCTTTCAGTGCTTTGATCATGTTGGCTATATCCTCGTTAGACCGGGAAAGATTGTCACCGTTGTTGTTGCTGTCGGAAGCCATTGGAACTATTTGAAGAACACGGTTGATCTTAGGATGGCCCACAAATACCTTTTGGGTAAAATTATTTCACCCACAAACAAGAGAAAAGACTCAACCACATAAGAAAATGACTCTTTTTTTTTCTACAAAAGTCGGAAGGACGTAGTCCTTTTTGGGGTTTCTAGAAAATAGTGGAATCGTCACACTAGTATATAGACCTTCTCGCGGTCCCATATACTCATCGGATTCCACCACACTTGTGTTACCTACATGTGACAGGATTAAGCTAAATTAATGTCATAAGGAATACATGCGGGGACGGAGTTTTATTTTTCATCCATAATAACCACTTGGGGACGGATTTTTATTTCGTCCATGATAACCACTTTGGCATGTATGATTTGAAGATATTAGTTTAGGGAAATATTGACACATGAAAACCGACTTGGTCACGAAGTGTTAGACCCTAACTAGAATTGTGTTGGCTTGTGCTCGGCTAAAGAGAGGCTTAAGGTCACCCCCGGCATGTAGTCATAAACTACGCCACGGGCTGAGGTTTACCGCTTCGAAAGAGTCAAGGTCGGGTGGAGCTTGAAACTCTCTATGACGGGCCTCGACGGGTTTGGGGTTATGGACTTGTGTGACTCGATAGTGAGCAATTTATAGGAATAGGTGCATGTAGTATGAGGTCAAGCCAAGTGACAAAATATATATTTTTTTTTACTTTTGTTTTTTTTAAAAAGAAAAGAAAAAAAAACAAATAAGCACATATTTACAACTTTCGAATCACCCGTGTGACCGATAAAGTAAACAGAAAATAAAAATTGTTTTGTGCAGGCCCGATGCCCACACACTGTCATTCTGTGCATTCTGTTCATTGTTCTATTTCTGGAAAATTTCCCAGAAGCGCGTGCGTTTGGCAATGAGAGTGGGAGGCGCGCGCCTCCGAGCGAGAGAGATCGAGGCGCCCTATTCTGGGCAGTACCTGCAGACTTGTGGGTTCAAGGGATTGCCTTGACCCTAAATAACAATTCTTTCCCCTGCAGAAACTTGTTAGCACAATAACATGTAATTTGAAGGACAAGAAGGAAGGCGGGCGATTCTGGTTAAAAGGGTCGGACGCGCGCGCTTTAGGCCAGGAAGGCCAGAGGCGCGCGCTTCCCACCCTTTTTACCAGAATGCCCATAAAACAGATATAAGAACACCAAAAGTAAGAACGCAAGTTTAACCCTCTAAATCATCCCCAGCGGAGTCGCCACTATAGATACCCCGGGAGAGCCCACTACTTGGCTAGAGCAATGGAAGGATCCTAGGATGTCTAACTTGTTTTTAATTTGTTAGAGTCGCCACCTATGTTTTTAAAGGAACATAAGAAAAACCTAAGAAATAGCCTATTTTATGTACAAAACCAGAGATTCGGGAAGAGAAGGGTTCGGGGTTAGGTGATGGAGTGGGAAATACTTAAACACCCACTCCGCCCCGCTTACGCGGGTCTTGCTACTATTGGTGTTCTAATGCTAAATGTCCTTCAATAATTTGAGAAAAGTGCTAACAATTATAAGAGAAAGAAAGGGGAAATAAAAGAGAATTGCTTTATTTATTAATTGCTAAAGATTACATGTAACAACTATGCTAGCAATTACATTAATAAATCAAATGGGGAAATTAAAGTAAAGTTGGAATGTAGCGAGATAACATTAACTAACTTCAATATGTGAAGTAGTCATATTGGTCATGTCCCATTGATGGGGATTTCATACATTGA
This sequence comes from Campanula takesimana, assembly GCA_026119855.1. Lineage (NCBI taxonomy): Eukaryota > Viridiplantae > Streptophyta > Magnoliopsida > Asterales > Campanulaceae > Campanula > Campanula takesimana. The sequence continues at coordinate 1,576,744 of JAOWBW010000116.1, read as the reverse complement.
CTAAGACATGTAAAATAGAAGAAGAAAGAGGAAGTTGTACCTTAAGAAGAAGAACCTCAAACTTTAACTTGAAGATGGAGTTGTTGTAGATAAATTGTTGTGTAGAAATTTGTGTAGAGTTTTGTTGTTGGAACTCTTGTTGGGAGAATTTGTGTATAGTCTTTGTAGAGAATATGAAGTTGGGGTCCTTTTCTAAGGTAAAAAAGATGGGTTTAAATAGGTGGAGAAAAGAGGGAAAGATGACTTTTTGACCAATAGGAAAATAAAGAAAGACTAATAATAAAAAGAAAATCAAATAATAAATAAAAGAAATATTTTGTTTTAAAGAAAAGACTAAGAATATGGGATTGGGAGTTATGGAATAAAATGGGGGATGAACTTGGATGTAAAAAGAAGTCTTTTGTGATCAAGAAGAGATGTTGTAAATAAGAAAAGTGAGGGAAAAATGGTGCAATCCGTTACTGCCAAAGTGGGAAGCGCGCGAGTCCCGCTTTAAGGGCGAGACGCGCGCGCAGCTTACTGGTAGTGCCGGAGGCGCCCGCGGTAAAAATTACAGAATGACATAAGGACCCTAAAAGTTAACTTTGTTATGCAGTTTAGTCTAAAACTAACGGAATCAGTTAGGAACTTAACCAAAGTAACAGAAATCAACGAAAATAAGTTAAATAAAATACTATGTATGCAATCGGGGTGAGAGGTCCAAGGCGGGGTATCAACAGGTATTAGTATAAAGGCTATATGATCATGGGATGATCATGTTAGATTTATGGGTACTTGTTTAGTACTGGACATGACCCGCTCTATGAGATTTATGTCATGGTCAATTTTCATACATATATCTCATATTAGTTGTGTCATTTTAATCCTTAGACATGAAGTTATTATGCTCTTCCACTTGATGAACATTATGTTTGACATATTCAAACGCTACCTTTAACCGGGTAGTTATAAAGGGTATGATTGGCATAATCGGATTCATGTAGGGAAGAATAATAAGCTAAATGGATTTGTCCCTCTTCGGAGAGATGTCAAGCTTGGGCCTCTCGTAGGAATGATGTTGATGAAAATGTTCGGTCGGACTCAAATGAATTGATTGGATCAATGTCATTTGGATTATCAACATATTCGGAATCGAGAAAGTATTGAACAAAGACAAGTTGACTTGTTGAACCATGACTTGTGTTCAATGACATCGTGGACAAAAGGATTGTGACATATTCTAAAGGAACGCGAACTTGTATCTAGTTACACTATTTGGGTAGGTATGACGGTTTGCTAGAACCTAATCATATCTTATGGTTTCATGTTTGAACCCATTGCCAACTTAGTGTAATCCTAGAAGGTCACACACAAATAGAACGAATCATAAAGGACAATAAAGGAATATTGGGTCGAAGGACCATTCGGGTATTTAAGGAATTATAAGGAGAAAAGTGGAAAAAGGATAGGTCCGGGCGGACCAGGTTCAAGACCCGGTCAGACCATAATGGGTCCGGGCGGACCTTGTTCTGTACCCGGTCGGACCAGTCGGTTTCGACAGAAACTTTCCTTAATCCGTTTTTTTACGGGTTTAGACATAAGTTACCTATTTGGAATAGGTGTAACTTGTATATAAACAGCCCTAATTCGTCCCTAATCAGTACATGTGTTTTTGCAAGCCTCCAAAGATTTTTTGAGAGTTATTTCTGTTGGTGTTGGTTCCCTAGGCACGTTTGTTAAACGTTGTATAAGTTATCATTTTATTCATGATGATAAAGAGATAATAAGATTATTATTGTTGCTCATGTTTGCTTATAATAATCTTCGTCCCTAGAGCTTGTTAAGCACTAGTATAAAGCCTAAATGATCATGGGATGATCATGTTAGATTTATAGGTACTTGTTTGGAACAAGGTACTGGACATGACCCGCTGTATGAGATTTATGTCATGGTCTATGTCATATATAAATCTCATATTAGTTATGTCATTTGAATCCTTAGACATGAAGTTATTATAGTCTTCCACTTGATGAAGATTATGTTTGGCATATTCAAACGCTGCCTTAACACGGTAGTTATAAAGGGTATGATTGGCATAATCAGATTCGCGTAGGGAAGAATAATAAGCTAATTGGATTTGTCCTTCTTTGGAGAGATGTCAAGCTTGGGCCCCTCGAAGGAATGATGTTGGTGAAATGTTTGGCCAAACTCAAATAGATTGATTGGATCAATGTCATTTGGATTATTAACATATTCAGAATCGAGAAAGTATTGAACAATACAAGTTGACTTATTGACCATGACTTGTGTTCAATGACATCGTGGACAAAGGGATTATGACATGTTCTAAAACGAATGGGAACTTGTATCTAGTTATACTATTTGGGTAGGTATGCCGGTTTGCTAGAACCTAATCATATCTTATGGTTTCATGTTTGAACCCATTGCCAACTTAGTGTAATCCTAGAGGGTCACACACAATAGAACGAATCTTAAAAAGGACTAAAATGGAAAATATAGCCTTCTGAACCATGTTGTGCGACAGCACAAACTGGGCTGGGCGGCCGCACAGTTTTGGGCGACCGCACAGCTAGTTTTGGGCGGCTGCACAAGCATGTCGGGACAGATTTCCTAATTTGATTTGGAAAATAATTTTGGACGGGTTTAAACACAAGTTTCCTATTTGGAATAGGTCTTACTTGTATATAAACACCAAAATTCGGCCAGAACATATACTAAGCTTTTGTGAAAGTCTCCAAAGGGTTTGAGAGAGTTTTATTTTGTTCTAAGACATCCTAGATTGAAGAACAAAATAATATACAAAATAATATTCCATATAGTTCAAATTAATTGTGAAAACGTGTTTCACAATTTTGGCTAGCAACCAAGATCAAGTGTTCTTGATATTCGTTCATGGTGTGGATACCGCTATAGGGTGAAAAATTATCATCTTCAAAGTTCGTGATTCTTGCTATGATCGTGATCAAGCTTTCAAGTCTCTATCGAATTCAAGGTTGCAAAAATCAAAGGCATAAAGGGTTAGTATTCTGGTATTCATTATGTGGTATTTGACTTAATCATATGAATGGATCTATGGGCTTTGGGTTTCATTAAATTTTAAATGCTTAATTCCGCTGCGCATGTTACTCCGAAACCCAACAGTGGTATCAGAGCCCCGTTCATGTTGATTATTTCAATACATAATCATGTTGTGTGTATATAAATTGTTTATTTATGTGCCTAGCATGATTTGAATATTGGGATTATGATGTTTATGTGGTCTATGCATTTTATGTGGTTTATTGTTTGATGAACTTTAATCGCACTATTTAATCGCAACTTAAAATTATGTTGGACTCTGAATTGTTTGATTATTAATTTTTGATTGGATCAAAGTTTTAATAATCGGGAAAAACAATTTTGAGACAAATTTTCGAACTCTGAAAATTATTCTGATGCTACTGTGCGACCGCACAGAAAAACGTGGGCGGGGCCGCACAGTGATGGTCAGAAGCTGGAATTTTGAGGTAGGTCCGACCGGACCAAAGTAAGGACCCGGCCGGACCTTCTGGTCTGGGCTGGGGTTCTTCTTGGGTCGCGGGGTGGATTTAGTTGGTTTGAATTCCTATTTGTTTTAGTGGTTTGATTCTGAGATTGATTCAAGGTTTGGATGGCCAATCTACGTTCATCGAGATTGTGTTTCCCAAACTTGATTGCAATCAAAGTTTCAAAGATAAAACGAAGTTAGAATTATGAAGAGTTCATAATTGCTAAAATTGAGAAACAAAGTTCTTGATTCAAAGATTGGAGATCCATGTGGAATTGTGGATGCAATTGGCCTACGTTCATCGAGACCATCTATTGCTTAGTTTCGGCTACATGGACTACTTTCTTGGTTTCTTGAATTAGTGCGGAATTGTGGTTGCATGTGGCTTAGTTTCGGCCGCACTTCTTGTTGTCTTGATTTGGAAATAATAACCAAAGTTCAAATAGTCTCATCCTCATAATTATAGAGAAACTAATGACACATAAACGTTGTGCTTAAATTAATGGTTATTAATTTAGTGGCTAAACTTGATGCGTAACATGTTTATCTTGTGTGCTCATAAATATGTTGTATGCTATATGGTAATGAACCTTCAAAGAAAGTTTAAGTCCTTATTGCCATGCCATGATTAAAACACTTGTCAGTACATGGGTGATTTTAATGTAGTTTTCGCTCTAGCGAGGTGCATTAATTTTATTCATGTATGAGCAAGATAGATAATGTGGGCACGCCCTAGCGAGGCACATTAACTATGCGTTTAAAATGGTTTGACTTAACAAAGGCGTCAAAACAGTTTTGGGCCTAGGCAAAGATGAGATTAAACATGCTTTTGAAATTGGATCCTTAAGAATCATATTTGATATGATTGACAAGAAATTGTCTACCTAATTAATTTGATTTTGAGCGGTGCGCCAAAGCGTACTTGAAATTAAATTAAAGTTGGATCTTATCCCAATTTAAAGGAATCTCAGAAAAGGATCTAAGATTCATATTTGATATGATTGACAGGGTTGTCTACCTAATTAATTTGGTTTTGTGTAATCCTCCTTAGCGGACTTAGAATCAAATTAAAGTTGGACCTTAGCCCATTTAAATTATATTATACATTGGATGTATAAGTAGGTTATATAATTTAGTGGGAGTATTTTTGGAAAATACATTATTTATCTCTTTAATGAGATTGGTACTTGTAAAATTTTGAAAATTTTGCATGAGTTGTAGATAATGACAACTAACTTCTTTGCGATCAATCCTTGATAAGGATAAAGCTTCAAGAGAATGGTAAAAACTTCATGGATTGGATCCTGAGCCTAAGAATTGTTCTAAGGCAAGAAGATGGGTTGTACATTCTTGATGGGCCTATTCTTAAAGAACCCAATGCCGGGAGTGGACAATCACAAGAATCATGAGTATGATTCTAGGAATGTGAGTTGTCTCATGCTCGCGATTATGTGCTCAAAACTCCAACAAAGTTTGGAACTTGTGAAAGCCTATTGGATAGGCGTGGAGTTGAGTTACATGTTTCAAAGAGCAATCTAAGAAAGAGAGGTATAAAACCATCGTTGCATTCACTACTTGCAAAAGAAGTAAAGGGCAACAAATGGAACCTCACATGCTTAAGATGAAAGGCTACGTAGAGTATCTTGAGAAACTTGGCATTCCAATTGGATTGGAGTTAGCCATGGATCTTATTCTTAGTTCATTGCCTAAAGAGTTATAATCACTTTGTGATGAAATATAACATACTTAGAATGAATAAGAATCTATCCGAGTTGCATTAACATGCTGAAAATTACGGAGATGAAGATAGTGGAGAAAGGTTCTCCAATGCTCATGGTTCATGATGGAAAAGGGCCAAGTGCCAAAGGAAAGGTAAGACAAAGGTTGTCAGACCTAAAGGAAATAATTGTGGTTAAAATAATAACTCTAATTGATGTAATTTGGTAAAATGGCAATTGGATTGACCATTTAGAATTGTAGTCAAAATTCTGGATGATCAATGAAAGGATTGGTAGTGAGACTACCACTCGGGATATTTATGTTATAAATTAATCTTTCTAACTTTAATTATTGGGTATTGGATACCGGATATGGATCCCATATTTGTATAAATGTGCAATAATTAGTAAATTGAAAGACTACTGATAGTAAAGTTTGACCTACGAATGGTAATGATGCAATGGTTGCAGAATTGTTCGTAGAACACTTGTAAAGTGACTTTACTCATGAAGTAGAAAAATATTATTTTGTTATAAGATAATTAAGGATATTTATTTCTTATTTGGAATAAGAAATATGCTTTATTTATTATGATTTACTTCATTGTGTTATCATATAAATAAATATTATATATCCTAAATCTTGAAGAACGAAATAATAAATGAGACTATAACATAAGTAATCAAATTCCTTATGCATTATTGTTTTGATCAAATAAATAAGAGATGCATATCTAAAATTCATGGGACAGAGTTTTAAAGTCATATGATTTGGAATCATATGATTTATGCAAAACTTATTTACTTTGACCAAGATATCTTTTACTATGATTCGTAAAAGGCTAATATCTTACTTGACCTAATACATTTCGATGTATATGGTGCATTAAGAAGCAATGCTAAAAGAGAATTTTGGTTATACTTGATAAAATTATTCAAAGATTCTGATTCGATCAAGATGATGAACAATTAAACCAAGAATTTGACAGTCATCGTCAAAATTGTGAAATAGTTTCACAATTAACTTCACTAAGAACACCATTCTAAATGATGTGTCTACGTGGAAGTACAAAAACCTTATTGGATATGGTTCATTAGATGATAAAGTCAAATTTATCTTCCATTATTAATTTTGGGGTTATGTATTACAAACCGCTATAACTACACTAATTTGAGTTCCATCAAAAGAGGTTAAATAGTGAAAGAAAACTCAGTTTGTCTTTCATAAAGATTTAAGATGATGAAACCTTTTTGGAAAAGAGCTGTCTGGGACACACTCACATTTAAATCTAACAATTATATTTTCATGGGATATCCTAAGGAAACTTGAGGATAATGTTTTACTCATAAGAAACAAATGGTTTGTTACTTATGATGGTGCTTTTCTTGATAAGTCATTTATCTCTAAAAGAATCAGTGGGAGTAAAATATATTTCGAATGGTTCGAGACCTAGAAAAATATAATTTAACCTAAGATGGAAATTGAACAAGTTCTCGCAAGGAGTCGTGAAAAGTCCGTTCAAGTTATACAAAGTACTTGCGTACATGGTAGGATACAATCTATGACAAGAAATATTGGATATTTCGAAATAGAAAGTATTAAGGTAAAGTTCATTGAAAGATGACACGTTTGCCACCTATCAAAGGTACAATGTCCGCTCCATATTCAGATTAATGACTTGGAGTCATAAAATCTAAAAGGCAATTCATATATAATAATCAAGTTTGGAACTTGATCATTCTAACTTAAGGTGTAAAAACCAAAGGAGATGAATGACTTTTCTTGGAGAAAAACATACATGGGTAGCAAGAAACTTATTAGAATTTTCATAGTCACATGTTCATATTTGGAATATGAAATTTGACAAAATGATGTCAAAATAAGCGTTCCTCAACGGGAAGTCACTTAAGGATGTATTGGATACAACCTAAAAGTTTTGATAGTCAAGAAAATTCTAAAAGGTATGAAAGTTGCGAAGATTCATTGGATGGATTGAAGCAAGCTTTTGGGAGTTGGAATTTCCGTTTTGATAAGTCATAGAGTTTGGCTTGATCAATAACGAAGATGAATCTTGTATATACAAGAAGATTAGTGGGAGCATAGTGATATTCCTTATCTAATATGTGGATGACATATTGCTCATTGGAAACGACATTCCTACACTTTAATCTGTAAATATTTGGTTAAGAAAGTGTTTCGCAATGAAGAATATGGATGAAGCCTCATAAGTCATTGGCATTAAGATCTATAGAGATAGATCAAGGAAGCTAAATGGTTTAAAGCCAATGTACATACATTGATAAAGTCATAAGAAGATTCCGCAAGGAAAATTCTAAGAGAAGATATTTGTCAGTGTTACATGGAGTTTCTCTAAGCAAGACTCAATGTTCTAAAGACAAAAGATGAGTATGAGAAAATGAATGAGATGCCATTTGATTCGGCAATTGGATCCATGATTCCATGATAAGTACTAAGCCGGATATATCTAATGCTTAGAGCATGACGAGTAGATATCAATCTGACACCGGTGAGATTCACTGGATGGCTATGAGAGTGATTCTTAAAGTGCTTTAGAAGGACTAAAGATTCGTTTATGATCTATGAAGGTATGGAAGATGATCTCGGATGCATGCTTCCAAACCAACAAAGATGATAATAGATCGCAATCAGGTTTTGTGCATATGTCAAATAGTGGAACTGTAAGTTGGAATGGTTCCAAGCAGAGTACAGTCACTAATTCTACGACTAAAACTAAGTATATTGCTGCATTGGATGCTGCGATGGAAACTGTTTGGATTAAGAAGTTCGTTGGAGAACTTGAGATGGTTCCTAGTATTGCTAATCCAATAGACCTTATTAGTAACAATAGTGGTGCTATTGAATCAAGCAAAGGAACCAAGAGCACATCCTAAATCCAAACACATACTTAGGCGTCTTCTTATCGTTCGAGAAATCGTTGATAAGGGAGACGTAAATATATGCAAAGTACCAAGTAATGATAACGCTGCGGACACACTAACAAAGGAACTTCCACAAGCTAAACATGATGGTCATGTTAGGTCCATGGGCATTGGATACCTATAGATTGGGCCTAGGGCAAGTGGGAGATTGTTGGTGTTGGTGCCCTAGGCACGTTTGTTAAATGTTGTATAAGTTATCATTTTATTCATGATGATAAAGAGATAATAAGATTATTATTGTTGCTCATGTTTGCTTATAATAATCTTCGTCCCTAGAGCTTGTTAAGCACTAGTATAAAGGCTAAATGATCATGGGATGATCATGTTAGATTTATAGGTACTTGTTTGGAACAAGGTACTGGACATGACCCACTGTATGAGATTTATGCCATGGTCTATGTCATATATAAATCTCCTATTAGTTATGTCATTTAAATCCTTAGACATGAAGTTATTATAGTCTTCCATTTGATGAAGATTATGTTTGACATATTCAAACGCTGCCTTAACACGGTAGTTATAAAGGGTATGATTGGCATAATCGGATTCACGTATGGAAGAATAATAAGCTAATTGGATTTGTCCTTCTTCGGAGAGATGTCAAGCTTGGGCCCCTCGAAGGAATGATGTTGGTGAAATGTTTGGCTAAACTCAAATGGATTGATTGGATCAATGTCATTTGGATTATCAACATATTCAGAATCGAGAAAGTATTGAACAATACAAGTTGACTTATTGACCATGACTTGTGTTCAATGACATCGTGGACAAAGGGATTATGACATATTCTAAAGGAATGCGAACTTGTATCTAGTTATACTATTTGGGTAGGTATGACGGTTTTGCTAGAACCTAATCATATCTTATGGTTTCATGTTTGAACCCATTGCCAACTTAGTATAATCCTAGACGGTCACACACGAGAGAACGAATCTTTAAAAAAATGACTAAAATGGAAAATATGGCCTTCTGAACCATGTTGTGCGACCGCACAAACTGGGCTGGGCGGCCGCACAGTTTTGGGCGACCGCACAGCTAGTTTTGGGCGGCCGCACAAGCATGTCGGGACAGATTTTCTAATTTGATTTGGAAAAGAATTTTGGACGGGTTTAAACACAAGTTTCCTATTTGGCATAGGTCTTACTTGTATATAAACACCAAAATTCGGCCAGAACTTGTTCCAAGATTTTGTGAAAGTCTCCAAAGGGTTTGAGAGAGTTTTATTTTGTTCTAAGATATCCTAGATTGAAGAACAAAATAATACACAAAATAATATTCCATATAGTTCAAATTAATTGTGAAAACGTGTTTCACAATTTTGGTCTAGCAACCAAGATCAAGTGTTCTTGATATTCATTCGTGGTGTGGATACCGCTAGAGGGTGAAAATTATCATCTTCAAAGTTCGTGATTCTTGCTATGATCGTGATCAAGCTTTCAAGTCTCTATCGAATTCAAGGTTGCAAAAATCAAAGGCATCAAGGGTTAGTATTCTAGTATTCATTATGTGGTATTTGACTTAATCATATGAATGGATCTATGGGCTTTGGGTTTCATTAAATTTTAAATGCTTAATTCCGCTGCGCATGTTACTCCGAAACCCAACAGTGGTATCAGAGCCACGTTCATGTTGATTATTTCAATACTTAGATCATGTTGTATGTATATAAATTGTTTGTATGCCTAGCATGATATGAATATTGGATTATATGATGTTTTTGTGTTATATGATTCTATGTGGTTTATTGTTTTACAACTTTAATCGCACTATTGAATCGCACTAAAAATTATGTTGGATTCTGAATTGTTTGATTATTAATTTTTGATTGGATCAAAGTTTTAATAATCGGGGAAAACAATTTTGAGACAAATTTTTGAACTCTGAAAATCATTCTGATGCTACTGTGCGACCGCACAGAAAAAACATGGGCGGCCGCACATGTTTGGGCGACCGCACAGTCTTTCTTGGGCGGCCGCACAGTGATGGTCAGAAGCTGGAATTTTGAGGTAGGTCCGACCGGACCAAAGTAAGGACCCGGCCGGACCTTCTGGGCTGGGCTGGGGTTCTTTTTGGGTCGCGGGGTGGATTTAGTTGGTTTGAATTCCTATTTGTTTTAGTCTTTTGATTCTGAGATTGATTCAAGGTTGGATGGCCAATCTACGTTCATCGAGATTGTGTTTCCCAAACTTGATTGCAATCAAAGTTTCAAAGATAAAACGAAGTTAGAATTATGAAGAGTTCATAATTGCTAAAATTGAGAAACAAAATTCTTGATTCAAAGATTGGAGATCCATGTGGAATTGTGGATTCAATTGGCCTACGTTCATCGAGACCATCTATTGCTTAGTTTCGGCTACATGGACTACTTTCTTGGTTTCTTGAATTAGTGCGGAATTGTGGTTGCCTGTGGCTTAGTTTCGGCCGCACTTCTTGTTGTCTTGATTTGAAAATAATAACCAAAGTTCAAATAGTCTCATCCTCGTAATTATAGAGAAACTAATGACACATAAACGTTGTGCTTAAATTAATGGTTATTAATTTAGTGGCTAAACTTGATGCGTAACATGTTTATCTTGTGTGCTCATAAATATGTTGTATGCTATATGGTAATGAACCTTCAAAGAAAGTTTTAAGTCCTTATTGCCATGCCATGATTAAAACACTTGTCAGTACATGGGTGATTTTAATGTAGTTTTCGCCCTAGCGAGGTGCATTAATTTTATTCATATCCTTGATAACCTTCCCGTTAACAGCCTCCCACAATATATGTGTTGTCAAGAAAAACACAGTGATACGGGTTATTTGAACCTCACTGTTGGAGAAGACTATCATTGGTATACCGATCATTTGCCGTTTGAAAAGCGCTTATATTGGTGCCATTTCTATTGGGGTTCAAAAGATAAACTTTTTGATGTATTTAATGAAGAATGGGAGGAGATTGTGTGGCCAACGGAATAAAGACTAGAAGCAACAATTGCATATGGAAAATGAGTGCAGATGGGGTTTGTTTCTTAAAGTACACTACAAAAGGGAATATATGGGAGAAACGGTATGACTGATGATGGATATTATTAATATAATTGTGGTTTGATTTTCTTATATGGTCATGAATAATGCGCAACCACATGTAATATTTATATACATCTCAAGTTTTTGACATAGCTTGATTTTTCCTACTTTTCGCATTGAAATATAATAACGAGGATGTGTACCTTTTTAGGACTTATTACACATTACTTCCTCAAAGTTATAATCGAATTGCAATGAGTAAGTCTTAACTTACCATTTGTTGCAACTTCATTCATTATATTGTTACTAGGGGTTAACCCATGATTTGTACGAGTGTTTTTTTTTCATGGATATTTATAATTACTTTATACGCTTATTAGATATTTTAAATAAACATAAATAAATTTGAAGATGTATATAAAATGTCAAAGAATACACAATAAAAAGACATCATATCATAAACTCGTCATTTGTGGGAGATGTCAAGATGATATTCCTTGTCCTAAAATGAACTTTTCATTTATTTATTTATGTTGATACGAAGGTACTTTAAGCAATAAATTTGGGTTAATTTGAATATCTTAATGTAAACTTCAAATTTGTTATTGATCATACACCATTATGCATACTATCAATAACACTTATTGGATGATCATTAGAATAATTAGATTGAACTAAAATTATTGCCTAAAGTACCTCGTGTTAGCATAAAAAAAAGTGAGAAGATACTTCGGGACGGACGGTGTATAAAACTCAAATTGATTGCAGTTCTTTTTAAATGAGTTGATGTTTCTTGATCGAAAGGAGCCTGGTCCGACTTGAGATTCATAGAATACACATCAACGCTCATGGAAACAAACAAAATAAATATGTATTCTAATGAGACAAATTGTTCACAAATTTGCTTTCATCAAGTCGGGTCAAAACCTCCAAACCGGTGTAACCGTATTATGTAATGAAAGATATGTTATACAAAAATATACAAATATAATGATCAATTTGCAGCAATTAAAGAAGAAGAAGAATAAGCCAATCAATTATGAAACCTTAACAGAGCGCAAAAGGTGGATTGAGGATAACAAAAGTTTAATTGAAAATAAATATAAAACTTACAAATGTTATTATACAATTCTAGTAATGTGTTTATGTATTCTGCTATTAAGACTTATATTGAACATCTTTTTTGTCTCTTACAATAATAATGTATTCTTATACTCCTTCCGTCCCACCTTAGTGTGAACCAAAAATTTTGGCACACAAATTAAAAAAAAGTAAGAGAGATAAATAGTGGAGGGAGGAGGTGTATGTGAGTATGGAAAATTAAATAAGAAAGAGAATGAGTGGGAGGAATAGTAAGTTGATTAGTGTTGTTAGTGTAAAAGTAAAGTATGAGAGAGAATGAGTGAGATGAAAAGTAAAGATTCTTTGCTATTTTGGGGTAGTTCACACTAATTTGGGACGGACGAAAAAGGAAATAAGTTCACACTAACTAAGGTGGGACGGAGGGAGTATTTCATATTGGCGGGAAGGTTTATAGTTGATTTACAGGCTATTCTCATAATTCATTAATCAATCATTAAATTAATCACCTATACTATAAATGCATTTATACACTACTTTTTTTTTCAACTTCTGTTATTGAAACTGCAACATTATTCTTATGCTTTATTGCTTTAACATTTTTATGTATTATAGCAGTTCATTTTAATCATTAAATTCATTCCAAACTATAAATAGAAGCACCCTTGTACTTAACTTTGACTAATAATTAAAAAAAATGTTTGATCTTATTGTGTTATAACAAAAAATATAACTATCTTTTTGCACTTTACAATATTATATCTAATGAATTAGATGAATAGTTCATCCAAATCTATATTTTTATAATAGTAACGTTTTTATTCAATCTACTGTGTTTTGAAAGAACCGAATAAATTTTGCTAATTTTTTCAAGATATTATACATCTAATGTAGACGGATTATTCATATATATATATATACTTATATATGTATGTATTTTTCTGAATTGTAGTATTTTTATATGATTAATTAAAATAATTATTGTGCTCTTAATGCTTATAAGTCCTTACGATGAGGGAGAGGTCCTAGTATAAATAGTTTTAGTTACTATAGTATAAAATAAATATTTATTATGATTGGTTAGTAGTATTGGTTAAGAATAATTTAATATTTTCTTAAATGTTTACTCCCATCGTCCCACAATGATGTAAATTTTTGCTCCTGGTATATTAGGAAAATAACGTTTTAATTATAGTTAACATTATAATATATAAGTATCATTTGAAATAGTAAGTTAAAAGATAATGGTTACCCTAATTAGTAACTATTATTTTTAATAATAAGTTAAAAGGTAATAATTACCATATCCAGTAACTAATACTAATAATAGTAATAGTGACGCACTAATCACAAGAATTCACAAGCAATGAATCCTCAAACACAATAACCTTGGAATCCACCAAGAAAACCTGTAATCCACCAGATAAAAGAGAAAATCTCTTTGAATAAAATTCAATTAATCAAAAGCTAACCCTAACACAATGAACTAGAAGAGTATTTATACTACTAAAAAAACCTACTAGACTCCTAACAAAATAACAAACCCTAGTTTAACAAATAATACCAAAATACCCTAGTGTTTATCACGCATAAAATAAAATAACGCTGCTGCGCTAAAACAAGCCAGAACGGCGAGCGGGCGCCTGATCATGGCAGAAACACAGCTGATGTTGAAACTAATTACAGGCGGGCGCTTGATGACTAGCGGGCGGGCGCCTGGTCTGCGGTGCTGGCATTCTCGCTGTCTTCGCTCCTACATCAGTCACCCCTTCTTCAAAAGAACACGTCCCCGAGTTCATCTCCGAAGCTTGAAAAGTTTCGTCCCACTTGAATAAATATTTTGAGTAGATCGACTCCTTAAGCATAATTCGATGCAAAACGACCTTTCCACAATAAATAATCAAACCTTCATTATTTGATTCTCGAATTGTTGCCTTTGAATCTGAATCTTCAACCACGGACATAAAATAATTATTAATCTTCTCTACATTGAAACTTTCATTCATTATTTGTAGATCCTGATTCGCAGAGTTGACTGCAACTAATTCTTCTCCGTGTGAATCTGAACCTTCCCCTTCAATCGGCTCGACGCGGTGGAGACTTTCCCCGCGCCGTTCTTCTTGAGCACAATTTTTGTTATTCTGCAACAAAACCTCGAACTGAACCCGATGTTCTTCTTCAGCACGTTCATAGACGGCAGATCTACGCGCTTCCAGTTTCTGAATTTTGGCAGTGTAGTGATCGACTTTGTCAGCATAAAATTTGGCTTCCATCCTATGTCGCTGCCTAAGCGCTCGCTCCCTTGCTGCTCAATTCAGATCTCTGATTGATTTATATTTCTGCACACGTCGATCATGCTTGTCCGCTTCGTCGAGTTCTTCGTCCTCTAACGCTAGAAAATATTGTTCCTGTTGTCGAGCACAATCCAATCGAAAATCGATTTCATGAATAACCTCGTCATCAGATCTGGAACTGGAAACCCCTTCATCCCGATTTTCTGTCCCTTGAGGACGCCGTCTTGGATCAACCCTGTCTCTCTCACCATGACAGTTTTGATTAGTGTTTTGACCTTGTTGAGCGGCAACCAACGCTGCAATCTGCGTCGCCAAGGAAGTGATAGCGGTGGTTACACCATCGATACCAGCCTTTGTTACCTGATCCCCCATAATACTTCAGTATGATGCAAAAGACAGGATATGGCCTGCTCTGATACCAACTGACGCAGCACGGAAGCGATAGATATTCGTGATTAGCGCACTAATCACAAGAATTCACAAGCAATGAATCCTCAAACACAATAACCTTGGAATCCACCAAGAAAACCTGGAATCCACCAGATAAAAGAGAAAATCTCTTTGAATAAAATTCAATTAATCAAAAGCTAACCCTAACACAATGAACTAAAAAAGTATTTATACTACTAAAAAAACCTACTAGACTCCTAACAAAATAACAAACCCTAGTTTAACAAATAATACCAAAATACCCTAGTGTTTATCACGTATAAAATAAAATAACGCAGCTGCGCTAAAACAGGCCGGAACGGCGAGCGGGCGCTTGATCATGGCAGAAACACGGCTGATGTTGAAACTAATTACAGGCGGGCGCTTGATGACTAGCGGGCGGGCGCCTGGTCTGCGGTGCTGGCATTCTCGCTGTCTTCGCTCCTACATCAAATAGTTATAATATAAAATAGCTATTATAATTAATGTCATTTTCAAGAAAAAAAAGTTGTTTCAGAATAAATGTCTTTCTTGAAAATAACTTTATTTCTAAATTATTTTTTTACCAATTTTTTTACGAGTATCTTTATATTTGCAAAACTAAATGTTTGTAAAGAGGATTGCATGATTATATATAAATATTTAGGGTAAATATAAAGTCACAAAAAATGCCACAAAATTTGGTCTACAAAATAATGTGTCAAGATTTTATTGGTATTTTTAATTAGAGTGTGCCAGATCCACTATCGATGTAACCAATGAAATATCGCCACCTCATTTTGTATCCATCACTTTATGAACTTCTTTTATGCTCCTTTAAAATAAAATTTATACATCCATATAAAATTATAAATAAAGACAGAGGGAGTATTATTCTTAAGTAATTCCATCACATTTGTCCGGTCATCCGTTGCCTGCATTGCCATTTCCCCTCTTACCTCCTCTGCCAATTTGTCAGGGCCTGCCCAGAGGGGCAGGTGGGGCACCCACCCAGGGACCTACGAAGGCAGGGGACCCCAAAATTTTTGAGCCTTTATATATATAATACTAGTATATTATATGTACACTATTTCAAAGCTAAAATAAGCTAATAAGTCAACACAAAATTTCACAATTTCTTATAAACAGCCAACTATTTCTTTTTTATAATCTAATCAATCGAGTCCCATTCCGTTTTCTCATCAGCCTGTATGGCAATAAGGCATATTTTGAGCAAACTAGGCCCATAAACTTTGATTCCTAATGAGAAAGAGGTGTTCTCTTTTAATTATGGTAAATTGTAATTATAAAATCACTTAATGCTAAAATATATTGGGAAATCAACAGTTTTCTTTGTTGATTTAGTTTATAGAAGCAAGTACATCTCTTTATTCCAAAAAGAACAAAAAAACTACTACCTCTCTTTCTCTTGCTCTGTGCACAAGGGCAATGCTAGGCTTACAAAAGAAGTTTACAAAATGAAGGATACAAGATGTGGTGGCGATATTTTATTGGCTACATCGATAGTGGAACCGCCACACTCCAACTAAAAACACCAACACAACAATGACACCTCATTTTGTAGACCACATTTTGTAACCATCTTATATAACTTTATTATTTCTCATGTGCACAAAGTATCTCATATTCTCACTTTGATCTGTCCTCACTAATCGCTCCTGCTCAATCACCAATTTCTTGAGGTAATGCTTTTGCCATATTCTTTGAGTTAATTCTGGAGTACTTTCTTACATTTGTTATTTTTCTTGTACTGAATAAGTGAATTTGCTTTTTCCCCCTTTTGATGTCAGCAATACAAATTAAGTTTGGGTTCTCTTTGTTATCAGACAGGTCTATCATCAGTATATCACGATTCAAGAATACATGTATTTATGTTCCTTTAGTTTTATTGATACTATGGTCATTTGCCTTATTATTATTTATATTTTGATGAACAAATTAAAAATATTAGTTTGTATATGTGATTCCGAAAAAATCGACACATTAGGGGCCCCTTATTTAGTTTCGCCCCTGGCGTAAAATATGCTAGGAACGGCCCTGCAATTTGTTGGGCTTGATCAAGAAAAATTAGGTGGAGTTAGCCCTAGATGTAATATAAATGAGGATGTAAAAAAGTGAGACATTTTTTATGGAAAAATAAATTAATTTGTGCATTAAATTCACACCCAATAACTAAAAGATTTCGAAGTGGTTGATCGAGATCTAGCTCCAGTGATCTCCAACCAACGATCTTGATTTCGCCACCCTCGCTTATTTTTTGCTCAACAAACTAAATGTTTTGAACTTTGACGGGCAGTACATACAAGCCATAGGTCGATCGACCCTCTTAAATTTATAAACATGTCAAAAAAAATTCCTTTAAAATTTTAAAAAATGTTTTTTCTTACTACTAAAAATGATGAATTTATACATTTTGATCTCCTTAATTTTGAGAATAAATGAATTAAATTGTTAATTCGACCCCCTTATATACTACTACCTCTGTCCCTAAATGAGTGTCCCATCTGAAAATCTCAAATCTTTGTACAATTTGGTGGCAAAGATACATATATAATTTTGTTATCTCAATTCCAAACATTTAGTTTTGCACATATAAAGAGACCGGTGAAAAAAAAATTAGGGACAAAGTTGTGTTAAAAAAAGATACTCATTTTGGGACATTTTTTTTTTTTGAAAATGGACACTCATTTAAGGACAGATGGAGTAAATTTTAATACATCAATTACAATAGTTATCTCGTAAATAATTTTGATTCACTTTCTCAAAATTTATGACTTCCCTACTGTTGACGGGTCCCATAAATTTTAAACTAATAAGACTACCCACAATGATTTCAACCACTTCCCCAAATTTCACACTCACTTTAACACTTTATATCCACCTCATATTTCATACACCCATTTCATACAACCCCCTACAATGGTAAGTTGAAAAAAAAAAATCATCTCCCTCCCACTCATCATTCTATACCCCACTACTTTTATGTCATTTTTATTTTTTATATATTCTCTATTTTTATAATTAGTAAAATAATAATAATAATAATAATAATAATAATTATTATTATTATTATTTATAATTAAGCTGTGACATTTTTGTGCCGTCGTCCATTTGATGTTTTTTTTATGCGGGGTAGGACATTTTTCGGGGGAGTATCTTCCATAGGTGCGCTAATGCTACCTTCACCCAGTTATGTTAAAAATTCTGGAAATTCTAATGGTTCAAAATTTCCAGAAATTTCATTTCTCATCCTTAGCATGTAAGGATTATTAGGATAATAATGGGGCTGAGGTGGTTGAAATTGCATATGATAAGGA
Source organism: Campanula takesimana (assembly GCA_026119855.1). Taxonomy (NCBI): domain Eukaryota; kingdom Viridiplantae; phylum Streptophyta; class Magnoliopsida; order Asterales; family Campanulaceae; genus Campanula; species Campanula takesimana. Next base: position 1,558,410 of record JAOWBW010000116.1, on the reverse strand, counting down.
TATGAATTCCAATTTTGCACACCTGAAGGCATGAAATTTGGGACAGCTGAAGGCATAAAAATTGGTGGAAAAAAAAAGATTTGAAACATTTTGCGGACGGGGTTGGTTGGAAGATTGATTCTCTAAGTTAAAATCATTAGGATTGTTGTTGAATGGAGAAATTTTTTGGGAATATTGAGTGTTGAAAGGATTATTATTGGGATCCATTTCACTCAAAAGATGATGATTTTTTTAAGTGTAAACTAAAATGGAGAAAGATAATTGAGAAAAGAGAGTTTTTTTTTGTGTCAAAATCTAATGAAAATTGCATCATTTTATAGGGAAAAAATGCTGAATTTTGGTTGGATTTTTTTTTCTAGGTGATAATTCAGCTCAAAGAATTGAGATAAAAAATTAATTTGAAAATAAAACTGACCAATGAGAGTCAGCTACGTGGCAAACACAGGGAAAAAAAAAAGTGCCTGGTTGTCCACACGCGCTGTGTGGTACACGCGCCAGCCGCCGGGCCAATCTGAGGACGCCACATGTGGAGTGCGCCAGCCCTTCCCAAAAATTCCACCGGTTTGAATACTTTCGCACTCAAAATTCCACACCCCATTTTCCACATCCCCCTCCAATATGGTTTCATACAACCCCTCCATTTTCCACCCCCATTGCAAATGGTCTAAGAGGCACACCCAAAATGGAAAAAAAAAATAAAAAAAAAATACGCGAGTGAATCACGGGTTTGGGGTTAAGGGGAAATTCATTCCAAAGATTTTGATCGGTGAGCGGCGAAATCAAATAGTCGATTTTGAAGATTGTTCGTTTGTTGATTCAATAAAAGGTACATATCTTTTTTCAGTATTATTGTGTAGCTGTTTTCTTTAATTGTTAATTAAGGAAGAATTAAATAAATTGTTGTTCATGCTGATTGCTCTCTACTTCTCTCAGCTGTAGCAGATAGTTGTAGGATATAGGGCTTGTTGGATTTCATTTATGTTCATAAATATAGTCTCACTTTTTTAGATGCAATTTTGATTGAAATTTGACCAATAATTTTAATCAAAGTTTAGAAATTGTTATTGGTAATGTTTTTAATGTGTATAAACAACAAGTTTTAAAATTTTATTAGGACAATTATTTTTTCCCTAAATCTTTGATCAAATTTCAATTAAAATTGGCCACTAAGAAAGTAGGAATATCATTCTTGGGCAGGGAGTATGACTTTTATCTGATAGGTATGGTTTATCACAAATATTGTTTTATTCCAATTTGTAAGAAATGTTTATGACAAATCAAAATTAACATACTCCCTCCGTCCCATAATGATCTTCACGTTTGACTATTCAAACTTTTTAAGGACATGAACACTTGTTTCACTAACCATGTTGTGTCCATGCACTTTTAAGCCCAAATTGTAGAAATGAGAAGAACTTTTTGGGACAAATGAGAAATGACTAATGAGAAGATCATTTTGGTACGGAGGGAGTATAATTTATCTATCTGTTTATTTTTAGTACTGCTACGTTTACACCTGCAAAATTATTGTTTGTGCAAGTATCGCTTTTCGCTATCTCAAGGATCAAAGATTGATGCTTAGGGGAAAGAGAAGAATAGTGTCTGCCTTTACTTGAAAACCCAAAATTGACATTTAGGAAGCCAAAAAAAGTTCTTCCTAGCTATCAAAAAAAATTAAAATAAATAAATCAGAAAACTTGGCGAAATTGATATTAGCTCTAACCATAAACCCATTTCATTTGAACTAAGCACAAGAACAACCAATTACAACAAGTTTTCAAAAACAATAAAACACCATACTTGAACCCTAATACCATAAGATTTTTCTCAGCAACCAAACCAGTCACAAGCTAAAGAATTTGGAGAAGATGAAGCGAGGAGAAGTGAGGAGAGCAGAGAGCCAAGCTCCAATCAGTTGCCGTCAAATCCGTCTTTTGCATATTGGACATGATGGCTTTTGGATGAGCCATTTCTCTATGCACTGCAAATAAAATTAGATTAGCCTAAAAGTCTTGGGTTTTTTTAAAAAAATAAAATAAAATAAATCACAGATGATAAGAAAAATAAAATAAAACCAGTTGCATACCCTTCTGTGGAAAGTGTGCCGGCATGGCAACTGCCGCACTCTCTCTCCAATGGGTGGAGTGTCGTAGCAGATGACGCAGTTTTCGTGGTCAGCTGTCTGCATGATTTAAAGAGAAAGTTAGAATTGAATTAAATAAACATTCATTTGCGTTATAAAATTGTTCCCAGTGAATAAATTAAGATTTGTTTTTTTACCTCGACTGTTACTTCTGGTAATGCATTGATCCGATCACGGATCAAAATGCACCCTTGAATCTTGACGGCTATCGTGTGCACAAATATGATAAGCACAGCAACCACGATGTCCAAAGCCAAAGCAAAGCGAGATGGTATACTCAAATACACTTTCTGATGTAGACCTTTGATTGTGATAATCAAAGAGATCTCCGCAGAAAAAAAAGTGATACTACAATTTTAACATTAAATGAGTGATTTTTTCATATCATTCGCTTGCTTTTAGAAACTGTAACATCTTACCAGAATGTATATATCTTACCAATAAAAAGGAAGGAGACACTGAATGTGTCTTCTCCACCTTATACGCGGACCAACAGTTTCAAATGAAAGGATTTCTGTCCTTGTTATGAAGAACATATAAATATTCTCCATAATGAAGGACAGAAACAATAGTGCTGATGATCCATAGGCAAGCCAGAAATAACCATTGCGACTCATGCCTTGAAACTCAACATTTCTCTTGACATGATTATATTCCGAGAAAGCCTGAAAAAATTATTCAGATTGTTTAAACACTTCAGTATTCAGATTGATTCAAGCCTTTAACAGGTTTGAGTTTCTGCATACAACACATTACCACCGTAGAGAACGGTGGGGATATTAAACGAGCTATTCAGAGCTCGATCAGGGAGATGAATATTGTTGAGCTGACCGGGAACTCAAATTTTTAGCTTGTTTTGTTTGAGTCATCCCTGATTCACTTATTTGTTCATGTAATTTCTTTTCTAATCAACTTGATTCAGTTTAACTAGATTGTTCAAGAAAACTTGATTACTTTTATTCAATATATTTTTGTGTATATATAATTGGCCAAAATACGTTTACCCAAGTATCCCATCGGTCCCACTTTGCACCCCCGTTTGAAAAGTGGGTCTCTTTGGTACCTAAACTTTCAAATTTTCCCACTTTGCACCCCATCACTAACGAATGTTAGAAAATTTAACAGAATAGGTAACGAATGGACTAGTTTGTAATGTTTATTAGTTTTTAAGGGTCAAAATGCAAAGTTTTAAATATTATGTACTAAAAATTTATTTCTTTTTCCATATGATATTTTTTTTAATGAAATTTATTTTTTTAATAAAAAAAATTAGTACCCTTTTTTTAAATAAAAATATTAAAAAATAAAGAATGTTTTTCTAACTGAACATTGTAAATTTTTATTTATATTTATTAAAACTATAAAATAAAACTTTTAAATTGTAATTTTTGTATGAATATTATGTTTTTAGAAAAATAAAACATTATAGAATTTTTATTTTTATTTTTATTTTTAAAATTATATTTATTTTAGAAAAATATTGCAATTTTTTTGAGAAAAGTACAATATTCTTTTGAAAAATAAATATCAATAAAAATAAACAATTTAAAAAGAAAATATTAATTATTTAAGATAATGTGAATATATGATATTACAGACATTATTTTAGAAAATTTAAAATAATATTGTAAAAAATATTACAATAATTTTCTTAAATAAATAAATTATAAAAAACTCTAAATTTTTTATTTTTTAGAAAAAAAATAAAATTATTACAAAAATCACAATTTAAAAGTTTTATTTATATTTTAAAAAAATATAAATAAAACATTACAATGTTTTTTGAGAAAAATATTTATTTTCTAATTAAAAAAAAACGTACTAAATTTTCATTTTTTTAAAAAATATAAATTTCATTTTTTAAATAAAATATTTTAGCAAAAAAAAATTAGTATTATTTTCAAGAAATATAACTATTTAAATTTAAGATAATGTTAATTATTTGGAAAAAGAAATAAATTTTTAGTAATTAATATTTAAAACTTTGCATTTTGACCCTTAAAAACTAATAAGCATTACAAACTAGTCCATTCGGTACCTATTCTGTTAAATTTTCTAACATTCGTTAGTGATGGGGTGCAAAGTGGGAAAATTTGAAAGTTTAGGTACCAAAGAGACCCACTTTCAAACGGGGGTGCAAAGTGGGACCCATAGTTGTTAAAGGCGGGAGGCGGGCGATACGTACCTGGAAAAGGGCGAAAGGTAAGGCGGGCGAAAGGAGGCAAAAAGGCGAGCAAGGCGGAAAATTAAAACAAAAAATTATTAAATATTAGAAACTATTATATTTCTACTTATTATGATATCCTAACATAATTTCGACCTCAAAAGTGAGGATTATAGGATATTGATGTTTAAAAAAAAATAAAATTAAAAAAGATGCTTGGAATCTAGATTAAAGAAGAAGAAAAAAATAAAACAAGGGGAGGGAGCAAAATAGAAAACGACAGAAAACTAGAATTAAGTAGAAAAAAGAGAGCGATTATAAATTAAACGAAAGAACCGGGAATAAAGAAGGAAATACAGAAAAATATGAAATCGACGCAGAGAGTTCAGAGTTTGTGTAGTCGAGATCGTTGAAGAGTGTCGTCGTCGTTGGAGGGTTCTTGTCGTAGTTGCGAAGATTGCGGTAAGTATTATCGACTTCTTGGTTCTTATCGTTTGGAATTTAGGGCTAGATTTTACAAAGGGGCACCTCACTTACCTACATTGACGAGGTTTCCTTAAAAAAAAAACACTCGACAAAGCCAATTTGCACCTACCACGTCTCTCGCTTTTGCTTCTATTCAAACAACATATGACGTTGTAATAACCAAAATTTCCTCTCTTTATTTTATTTATTTTAAAGCCTTAATTATTTTTGGGCCAAACCTTTAATAAAAAGATTAGTTTAGTATTGGGTTATAAGTAGGAAGCCAATTCATTAACTAAGAGGATTAGGAGTCCATTTTAAATTAGGGATTTGGGAAACCCTATTAATATAAATACTCTCTCATAAACCCCCTAGCATTTATTTTGTATTACCGCAAAGAAAGAAAAAACGGGAGAAGGGAAGGGAGGAGCCGCAGAGAGAGAGAGAGAGAGAGAGGCGGAGGAAGAAGAAGAAGAAAAGAGAGAGAGAAGGATCGTTCTTTAAGGTATGCTTGAATCAAATCTTTTCTTCCCCATCTTTGATAATATTAGTCAATAGAAATCAATTATCTATGAACCCTAAAGATGAACTAGGGTTTGGGTGAGAACTAAGGAAGAAGGAAATGGTTATTGTGACAGTGTATGCGCGTGTGTGTTACTGTGTGTGCGTTTTGGGTGAAGGCAGTGTGTGCGTTTTGGAGTGAAGGAAGTGTGTGTGTTTTTAAACGCGTGTTCGTGTGTGCGTTGATGTGTGTGTGCTGTAGTGTGTTTATGTGTGCGTGTGTTGCAGTAGGTTTGTGTGGGTGTATCTGTGTGTGTGGGGGTTGTATTCAGTATGTGTGGGTGTATCAGAGTGGTGGTGCATCAGTGTGTGGGTGTATCAGAATGGGTGGGTGTTCAAGTGGTAGGTGTACTCAGTAAGTGTGTGCAAAGTGTGAAATCAGTGTGTGTAATTCATATAGCGAAATTTGGAGTTGGGAATTGTTTAATAAAAACCCTAGGGGTGTTTTAGTCATTCCTAAGGCTATAGGTTAACTACGAAAGAGTTTATAGATGACTAATTCATGGGGTTAATCGAGTAAAAAGAAGTAAATTGGGACGGATTAAATAGTTTGTACTTGTGCTAAGACTAGACTATTTCCTGTTTGTAGATTGTCAAGCGGAGTAAGCGATCTAGTGAGGCGCAAAGCTAAGGTAAGGGATTACGCTCTTAGTTGTATTTGATTCTTAATCCTTGTTAGGATTCCAATCTCTGTTTTTATAAAGTAAACTATCTGTGTGGCTAGATAGTCTTTTAATAACTATTCCGTTCTGTGAATCGCTCCGTCTTTTGTTATCCACTCTATTGATATTGTTATTGTTCAATAGGGTTATCATGTGTATGATTGATTTTGTAACCTTGGTGTCCAAGTGAGATGTACACCTTTTAAAAAGTGATCAAGTAAAGTTTGTAAAGTTAAGCTTTGTTTTGTAAAAGCTCTTTAATGTGAAGTTTTGTAATAAGTAAAGTGATTTCAGTTATCCATAATCCCGAAACGGATAAGTGGACCCCTACAGTTATCCATAATCCCGAAACGGATAAGTGGACCCTTACAGTTATCCATAGTTCTAAGTTGAACATGTGGACCCCTTTGCGTTGCTTGATGAAGTAACGTAGGTTATCATGATATACCGATTTTGGGTGCGGTCAGTAGAAACCCGAGCCCTGGGTAGAGCGCGTGCTTAATCCCTAAATGAAGTAAAGTAAAGTAAAGTAAAGAAAAGTAAAGTTTTGTGAAAATGTTGTGTTTTGAAAACTGTCTCTGAAGCCACGTGTTTTCAAGAAATGAATTGTTTTTCATCAAGTTAAATGTTTTCAAACTGAGTGTTTGTTTGATCATTGAGTTATCCTTTCGTTGTTAATTCTTGTTACCGTTCGTTTCGGTTATCTCCTCTTAGTACCCGAGGGGATTCCGTATGAACTTGCTGGGCATTGTTCGCTCATTCCTTTCATCCTCATTTTTCCAGGTTATAAGTAAGGATACTAAAGGTCACAAGGAATCGTTGGCGTAGAAGCTACTTGCGATTAAAGTTAGTTAGTAGTTATATGTTTTCCGTTAAGTTAAGTTAAGTTGAACGTTATTTTTCCGTTGGTTACCATTTTGAGCTAGTGACTTGTACTAGCCGTTATGGGTTTGATTGTTAGTTAAAGTTTGAATTGTGGTTATTTGTAGCCGTTGGGCATTCTGATTTAAGGATTTATCCAAGTTAATGATTATTTAATAGTTGTGGAAAGTTGGGGTGTTACAGTTGGTATCAGAGCCCCGGTTTAAGATTACTTGGGAGACTCAGACTTAGAAGTTAAGACTATTGGGAGAAGTAGTACTTAACGATGTTGGGCTTAGAACTCTGATAAGAACAAAGTATTTTTGTGAATCACTAATGGAGGAAACCTGCTATTTAGGGAAACTTTCCATTTTGGAAAACTTTCTAAGTTTGGAAACTCTCCTTTTGTAGAAACTTACTATTTTAGGAAAGAACCTAAGACAGATTTCCTCGAGGAATATAGAGGAATATAAAGGATTATAAGTGAACACTTTGGGAATGAAACTTGAAGGATTACACTAGAATGTTATTACTTTAATTTGCTTATGCAAATAATGGTTATGGTCATATACCTTTGGGTTATATGGTACTGATTATAGTTATGTCCATATTGTAAGTTATGGACGGACTTAGAAGAAACTCTAAAATGAACTTGAAGTATAGAACGATTAAGCAAAGAGTGATCCAGAGGTATGCACTCAAATCCTGAAGCTGAAAGGAGAATTAAAAGCTGAAAAGGCCAAGGTGAGTCTTGCATGGGAAAATGGATGCGAGATAGGAAGGCTTGGTTAGATGTTAGCAAAGAGTTAGAGAGAATTAAAAGGGACTACGAGTCAGAATGAGAGGTACTACCCGGAGGTCAGAGAAGAGGCCTATCAGTAGTATTATGAACTGAAAGAGCTCAAGGAAGAAAAGGCTAGAGAGCTTAACCGGACCACACTCATAGGTAATGAAATACCAAATGAGGAATAATTGGTAGCTGATAATGAAATCAAGGAATTAGATATCAACCTTAAAGGCAACGAAGCCAATCCAATTGAAATTGATGATGATAAACCACCAATGGTACCGTTTTGTAGGCCCAAAGGTTCTAAGGGAGTTCCAAGGGTGCCAAGTGGAAGGCCTAGGGGAAAGCCTAGGAAGGTGTTCCATAAATGAAAAGTGGGACATAGAGTTTTATTCTATTTATAGTATTGATAGTTAGTTCTAGTTGAGAAAAATACTAGAATTTTGTTTTGTTTACTTTTATTCCAAGAAGATCCTCGTAGTAAAAGTTATGATTCATTTAAGCAAATAACTTTGTTAATTATCTTGTTCTTAAGTTTTATGACGGGTGAGCCATTTAGAACAAAGAAGTACTGGTCAAGTTGAAAAGACCATGAGTATTAATTGGCTTATTGAAACGGCCAAAGTGAATTAGTTTTGGTCTAGTGAAATGATCGAAACAAGAATAAAGTGACCTATTGAAACGGTCAAGTGCAAAAGTAAATGGCTTATTGAAACGGCCAAGTGTGAATGAAAGTAGGTCTAGTGAATCGGCCTGATAGTAAGTAAAGTCTAGTGAAATGTCTTCGCTAAGTAGAGTTGGTCTATTGAACGACCAGAGATTTAGTAAACCGATCGTTTGTAAAAGTTACGTCCTTTGGGGCGGCCTATTTATGTGAATATATTAAGCATAGTAGCAATGTTTGTGTTGGCATGAACAATAGTGTTAAATGTGAGAGTTAACCTGGATTAGGTAAGATTGTCTAGTAAAGTTGACTAATGAAGATAGTGACGGTTGATTGAAGCGACCAGTGGTCTAGTGAATGACCTATAAATTGAATGTTGTCTGTGGAGACGATCTATAATATGAGAGTGCGTGAAAACGCTTCGTATTCATGGTACTAATGATAGTATCATATTATCCGGCAAGTGTTCGAAACGTCAGAGTGTCTGAGTTTATGATGCTAACTCGGAAGTACGAAGGTGGACGACTATGGTGCTAGATTCACCGAATTGTTAGAATCTGCCCAATGATCTTCGATGATGAAGAGCAGAAAACCCGAAAGTTTGAATATGGTTTAAACGACCGAATCAAATACAGAATTACTCCGTTAATGCTATCAACCTATGATCAAGTGCTGGATAGGGTACGGATAGTGGAGGAAGAAGCAGATAGTTATCGCGGAGTCGACTGGATCTAAGGGAGCTAGAACCGCGATGGGAATAGCAATAAGCGGAAGGCTACAGAGGATCGTAGAAAAAAAAAAAAAAAAAAAAGGACAGTGCTGCTAGTAAGTACCAGAGTAAGGTCATGGAAACCAAAATGTATGGTAATAAGAACGACGCCAAAGGGCAAAGTTCTAATGAGAAGTGCCAAATGATTGCTTGGCTAAGAAAATGAATTTTAATTCCTGAGGCGTTAGAGAATTCTTTAGTTATAGATATTCAAACTAGAGAATCGATCCATTACGTCTATATATAGGAAGTGTCCTTTGAAAGTGGACGGGAAAAAGCTTGAGGTTTGATCTCATTAGCTTAGAAATCGAAGAATTTGATGTGATATTGGGAATGGATTGGTTTAGCTGCATATCATGCCAAAGTAGACTGTTTTAAAAAAGAAGTAAACTTCGAATTACCCTCTGGAGAAAGATTCTATTTTCAAGGATCGAAACCGAGAGACCGGACTGATCTGATTTTGTAATGAAGGCTCATAAACTGTTAAGGAAGGGTTGTGAGGGCCTTCTAGCGTATGTTAGTGAGTCAAGCAAGAAAGAAGTGACCATAGAATCTCTTTCCATAGTAAGGGATTTTAAAGATGTTTTCCCTGAGGACTTACCGGAACACCACCAGAGCGAGTAGAGTTTTCAATAGATTTAGCACCAGAGACTGCACCGATTTCGAGAGCACCATATAGGATGGCTTCGTCGGAACTTAAAGAGTTAAAGGAACAGTTACAAGAGTTATTGGACAAGGGTCTGATTAGGCCAAGTGCATCACCGTGGGGTGCGCCGGTATTATTTGTAAAGAAGAGGATGGGTCAATGAGGTTATGTTATGTATTATCGGGAGTTAAACCATGCAACGATTAAGAATAAGTATCCTTTACCTAGAATCGATGATTTGTTTGACCAACTCCAATGTGCTTGTTATTTCTCCAAGATTGATCTGCGTTCGGGTTACCATCAGTTGAGAGTGAAAAAGGAAGATGAGGCAAAGACGGCTTTTAGGACGAGGTATGGGCACTATGAGTTCCTGGTAATGCCATTTGGATTGACAAATGCACCTGCTGTGTTTTATGGAGCTTATGATAGAGTATTTCAAGAGTACTTAGACAAGTGTGTAATAGTATTCATCGACGGCATCTTGTGTACTCTAAGTCAAAAGAGGAGCATGAAGAACATTTAAAATTAGTATTACTGATTCTGAGAGAACAAAAGTTGTATGTCAAGTTTAAGAAGTGTGAGTTCTGGCTTGAGGAAGTGGCGTTCTTGGGCATGTGGTGTCTATAGAATGGGATAGCAGTTGACCCTGCGAAAATCGAGGCTATAGTGAATTGAGAGAGACCACTTATGTTAGCGAAATAAGGAGCTTCTTGGGTTTAGCGGGTTATTACCGCAGGTTTCGTGGAAGGATTTTCGAAGTTATCTCTACCATTGACTAAGTTAACCACGAAAGGGACAAAATTTGTATGGTCGGACGATTGTTAGAAAGAACTTTCAAAAGAATAAAAAAGGCGATTGGTGTCTACGCCTGTTCTTACGTTACCAACAAGTAAGGATGGTTTTGTGAATTATAGTGATGCATCATTGAAAGGTTGGGGTTGTGTGTTGATGTAGAATGACAAGGTGATAGCTTATGCGTCTAGGCAACTCAAGAACCATGAGAAGAACTATCCTACCCTAATTTGGAGTTAGCGGCTGTAGTGGTTGCATTGAAGATTTGGAGACACTATTTGTATGGGGCACCATGTGAGATTTACACCGACTATAAAGTCAAGTATATTTTCACTCAGAAGAATTGAATGTGAGGTAGAGAAGATGGCTCGAATTACTTACGGATTATGATTGCAAAATCTTGTATCATCCTGGAAAGGCCAATAAGGTGACAGATGCGTTAAGCAGAAAGAATCATGGAACATTAGCGACTATGATTTCTAAGGGGGTAAGTGAATTGGGGAGATAGTGGAAATGGTAAAGCTAGAGTATAGAGTTAAGGTTATTTGGCTCAGATGAGTGTTCAACCAACATTACTGGTGAGAATCAAGGAAGCTCAAAATGTGGATGAGGAGTTAACATCAATCCACAAGGTCATAGGCAAAAAGGGACTGGTGGACTTCCGTGTTAGCGATGATGGGATCATGAGGTATCGATCAAGGATTTTGGTGCCTAATAATGATAGTATCAAGAGGGAAATTCTTGAGGAAGCTCACTGTTCAATGTTTTCGGTTCACCCTGGGAGTACTAAGATGTCCGGACTTAAAGGAATCTTTTGGTGGAACAATATGAAGAGTGAGGTACGGAATTCGTTTCTAAGTGTTTGGTGTGTCAACAATGAAAAGTGAACACCAGAAACCGTGGGACTACTGCAATCGTTACCTATTCCAGAGTGGAAGTGGGAACACATCACTATGGATCTGGTGATTGGACTTCCTAAGACGTTGAAGGGTCATAATGCAATTTGGGTCATAGTGGATAGGCTCACTAAATCGGCTCACTTTCTAGCAATCAAGGTGACTGATTCATTGGAGAAGTTAGCTAAGTTGTACGCGGATGAGATCGTGAGGTTACATGGGATACCGGTCTCTATAGTTTCAGATCGAGATGCGAGATTTACATCAATTCCTGGAAGAGTTTGCAGAAAGAGTTGGGGACAGAATTAACTATGAGTACAGCGTTCCATCCTCAGACAGACGGACAGTCAGAAAGGACGATTCAAACTCTTGAAGGCCTTTTGAGAGCAACGTCGTTAGATTGCAGGAGCGTGGGATGATCATCTATCACTAGTGGAATTTGCCTACAATAACAGTTACCACTCTAGTATTAGAATGGCGCCGTATGAAGATCTGTATGGACGGAAATGTAGATCGCCTGCGTGTTGGGATGAAGTAGGCGAGAGAAAGTTGACTGGACCCGAGATTGTTCAAGTAACGGCGGATAAAGGTTCATCAGATTCGCAAATGGTTGTTAACTGCTCAGAGTAGATAGAAATCGTATGCAGATAATCGAAGATGCAATCTAGAGTTCCAAGTAGGAGATCACGTATTCTTGAAGATCTCACGACAAAAGGGGTTATGCGATTTGGAAGTCGTGGAAAGTTAAGTCCTAGATATGTGGGACCATTTGAGATTCTAGAACGAATAGAAGCGGTAGCCTATAAGTTGGCTCTACCTCCTGTGCTGTCTAGTGTACACAACGTGTTTCACGTGTCGATGTTGAGGAAGTACGTAGCTGACCCGAGCCCGTCATAGAGTCAAACAGTTACGTTTTCGTGAAGACTTGAGTTATGATGAGAAGCCGTAAAGATTGTAGACCGTAAAGATCAAGTATTGCGGAAGCGAGTGATTCCGTCGTAAAGGTGCAGTGGAGCAATCACACGGAAAGAGAAGCCACGTGGAGCTCGAAAGTGAAATGCGTGATATGTATCCCGCTTTGTTCGAAGATTAAGGTACGTTTAGTTTGGAGGACCAAACTCTTTTAAGGGGGTAAGAATGTAATAACCCAAAATTTCCTCTTTATATTTTATTTATTTTAAAGCCTTTATTTTATTTGGGCCAAACCTTTAATAAAAAGATTAGTTTAGTATTGGGTTATAAGTAGGAAGCCCAATTCATTAACTAAGAGGATTAGGAGTCCATTTTAATTAGGGATTTGGGAAACCCTATTAATATAAATACTCTCTCATAAACCCCCTAGCATTTATTTTGTATTACCGCAAAGAAAGAAAAAACGGGAGAAGGGAAGGGAGGAGCCGCAGAGAGAGAGAGAGAGAGAGAGGCGGAGGAAGAAGAAGAAGAAAGAGAGAGAGAAGGATCGTTCTTTAAGGTATGCTTGAATCAAATCTTTTCTTCCCCATCTTTGATAATATTAGTCATAGAAATCAATTATCTATGAACCCTAAAGATGAACTAGGGTTTGGGTGAGAACTAAGGAAGAGGCAATGGTTATTGTGACAGTGTATGCGCGTGTGTGTTACTGTGTGTGCGTTTTGGGTGAGAGGCATGTGTGCGTTTTGGAGTGAAGGAATGTGTGTGTTTTAAACTGCGTGTTCGTGTGTGCGTTGATGTGTGTGTGCTGTAGTGTGTTTATGTGTGCGTGTGTTGCAGTAGGTTTGTGTGGGTGTATCTGTGTGTGTGGGGGGTGTATTCAGTATGTGTGGGTGTAATCAGAGTGGTGGTGCATCAGTGTGTGGTGTATCAGAATGGGTGGGTGTTCAAGTGGTAGGTGTACTCAGTAAGTGTGTGCAGAAAGTGTGAAATCAGTGTGTGTAATTCATATAGCGAAATTTGGAGTTGGGAATTGTTTTAATAAAAACCCTAGGGGTGTTTTAGAGTCATTCCTAGGCTATAGGTTAACTACGAAAGAGTTTATAGATGACTAATTCATGGGTTAATCGAGTAAAAAGAAGTAAATTGGGACGGAATTAAAATAGTTTTACTTGTGCTAAGACTAGACTATTTCCTGTTTGTAGATTGTCAAGCGGAGTAGCGATCTAGTGAGGCGCAAAGCTAAGGTAAGGATTACGCTCTTAGTTGTATATTGATTCTTAATCCTTGTTAGGATTCCCAATCTCTGTTTTTATAAAGTAAACTATCTGTGTGGCTAGATAGTCTTTTAATAACTATTTCCGTTCTGTGAATCGCTCCGTCTTTTGTTATCCACTCTATTGATATTGTTATTGTTCAATAGGGTTATCATGTGTATGATTGATTTTGTAACCTTGG
>JAOWBW010000116.1:237717-268742 GCA_026119855.1 Campanula takesimana | reverse complement strand
GCCTCATCAACGGATTTCACTAACGGATTCATCCTCAAAGGTTCACTAAGGCCTCTTCAAAGGTTCACTAACGGCCTCTCCAAAGGTTCACTAACGGCCTCATCAACGGATTTCACTAACGGATTCGTCCTCAAGGGTCACTAACGGCCTCTCCAAAGGTTCACCAACGGCCTCGTTCAAAAGGTTCGCTAACGGCCTCATTCAAAACATTCAGCCGGCAGGTTCACCTAACGGATCATGCCACCCCCTCTATCAACAAAAGCCGCTCACACAGGGAGCGCACTACTATCTCTCGCAATTCAAATCCTGCTTCATCGAGTCTTTGCTTTTTCTTGGAGATGTCCTCGGCGGGTGTTTTTAACTTTCGTCGACGCGTTTGCTTTGCAATCCACGTCGCCGAGGGGCTCTGTAGACACCCCGCCTTGGACCGCTCACCCCGATTGCACATTTAATTTTGTGTTTCTCCCCATTTTAAGGTTTCTCGTTAGTTTCTGTCACTTCCATTAAGTTCCTGACTGACTTCGTTAAGTCCAGGGACTAAACTGAATGACAGGGCTGACTTTCTAGTCCATTCTGTCAAAATCGCCTTCTCTGACTTCGCGCCTCCGACAGGAGGAGCCAGGCGCGCGGCCTCCCGCCCCAAAAGCAGGAAGCGCGCGCCTTGGGCGTCAGTTACAGATTTCTGGCCAGGATTCTCTCCCTTGCTCAATTTACAGGATTTGCCCGAGAAGGATTTCTTGGTGACTGAGTTTTGGCACCAAAAACACCCCTCTTTCACCTATAAAAAGCTCCCTTTACTTCGTTTCAAGGACGGAAATTGAACTTAAAAAAATATACCAAAATCACTTTTAAAGTTCTCCAAGGATATCATCAAGCAATATTTGAAGGTCTTCAAAATTGTAGGTAAAAGTCCATCTTTTCCTTTCTTTTCTACTTCATCTCCCTCTCTCTTTTACTCTAATCAAATGTGCAATCACCCAAATCATTTGGGACATGACTCTAATGATCACCTCATCTCATTGAGGTTGGTTAAGGAGTTATCTCCTACATTCCAAACTTATTTAAAACCCCCCTTTTTATGACTTAAAGAAGAAGAAGAAGAACGTTATCATTCATGTAGCTTTTGATCAAGCAAGACCAACTTTAGTTGGACGAGATGGGTGTTTCGGTACTTCCCATCTCGTAATCTAACCCCGAACCTCAAAACAAAGAATCTCTGTTTCGTAATCAAACTTAGGCTATAATCAATAGGTTTTTCTTATGTTCCTCAAAACATAGGTGGCGACTCTAAACAATCTAAAACAAGTTAGACATCCTAGAATAATTCACGCGCCCTAGCCAAGCCGTGGCTCCCCGGGTATCTACAGTTGCGGATGAGAAACAATCCTCGGTGAGGTGACCGCTGCATAGGTGATAGTCACACCACTTGTGGTGGGCATGGTTGCGACGCAATGGTTGTGGTTGCTTGTACCTTGGAGAGGAGAAATTTGTCCTTTTGCTTTGAGATCTTCATAGGCCTTGGTGACGGTCATACCTTGGAGGGGAGTGTAGACACGGTCGTTGGTAGAACCTTTGTGACTTTTGAGAGGCGAGCCACTTGAACATGTCTTACCGTTGACCTTTGCCTTGTTGTCGGTGAACTCCCATAAACGGGCCTTAAGTTCGGACACTTCTTCCTTGTGAATTTTCCTCTCGAGATCAAGACTGTCTTGCCACAAATCATCCTTGCGACGGGCATCCTCGACAAGTCTATCCATTTGTTCCCCCATGGCTCTTATTATGTTGAAGAGCCTTTCGTTGGACACGGAGATGATCTCACCCTTGTTGTTGTTGTTGTTGGAAGCCATTGGACCTATTGAGAGAACACGGTCAATCTTAGGTTGGCCCCACAAACATATTTTGAGTAAAATAATTAACCCACAAACAAAAGAAAAAGACTCAACCACATAAGAAAAATGACTCTTTTTTTATTTATTTATTTATTTACAAAAGTCGGAAGGACGTGGTCCTTTTTGGGGTTTCTAGAAAAATAGTGGAATCGTCACACTAGTATATAGACCTTCTCGCGATCCCATATACTCATCGGATTCCATCATGCTTGTGAATCCTACATGTGTCGGGATTAAACTAAATTAATGTAGTAAAGCATACATGTGGGGACGGATTTTTTATTTGCGTCCATTATGACCACTTGGGGACGGAGTTTTATTTCGTCCAAAACAACGAGTGGATGTATGATTTGAAGACATTAGTTTAGGGAAACTCGGCACAGGAAACCGACTTGAGTCACAGAGTGTTAGACCCTAACTAGAATTGTGTGGTTTGTGCTCGGCTAAAGAGAGGCTTAAAGGTCACCCCGGCATGAGTCATGAACTACGCCACGGGCTGAGGTTGACTGCCTTCGAAAGAGTCAAGGTTGAGTGATCTTGATGAAACTTCCTAGGACGGGCCTCGACGGGTTTGGGGTTGGACTTGTGCGACTCGATAGTGAGCAGTAGTTAATAGGAATTATGTGCGCGTAGTGTGAGGTCCATCACGTGACAAAATGTTTTTTTTTTCAAAGGAAATAAAAAAAAACAAATAAGCATGTAATTTACAACTTTCGAATCACACCGTGTGACCGATAAAAAATGAATAAACAAAAGTAAAAGCGGGTGTATGCAGGCCCGGTGACCACACAACTGTCAAAACTGCCCATTCTGTTCACTGTTCTGTTTACTGTTATGTTCTGGAAAATGGCCCAGAAGCGCGCGACTCAGGGCAGTTACGTGGAAGCGCGCGCATTGCGCCATGAATGTGGGAGGCACGCGCATCTGGGGTACCTGTCAGAATGTCAGAAGAAACCGCGGACTCAGGGGATTGCCCTGGTCCCAAATTATGTAACTTTCCCCTGCAGAAACTTGTTAGCATAGAAATATGAAATTTGAAGGACAAGATGGAAGGTGGGCGATTCTGGTAATAAGGGTCGGACGCGCGCGCTTTAGGCCAAGAAGGCCGGAGGCGCGCGCTTCCTACCCCTTTTTACCAGAATGCCCAGAAAAAACAGATATAAGAACACCAAAAGCAGAAAATGCAAGTTTAACCCTCTATGTCCCCAGCGGAGTCGCCACTGTAGATACCCCGGGGAACCACGGCTTGGCTAGAGCGGTGAATTATCCTAGGATGTCTACTTGGTTTTAAGAGTCGCCACCCACGTTTTAGAGGAACGCGAGAAATCCTAAGAAAAGCCAATTTTTTATGTACGAAAACCAGAGATTCGGGAAGAGAAGGGTCGGGGGTTAGGTGACGGATTGGGAAGTACTTAAACACCCACTCCGCCCCGCTTACGCGGGTCTTGCTACTTTTGGTGTTCTAATGTTAAATGTCCTTCAATTTAATAATAAGAGAAATGTGCTAACAATTATAATGAAAAGAAAGGGAAATTTATAGAGGAAAAATAAAAGAGAATTGTTTTATTTATTTATTGGTAAAGATTACATGTCAAACTATTCTAACAATTATATTAAGAAAAGAATGGTTAATTAAAGTAGATATTAAAATGTAGGGAGATAACCTTAACCAACTTTAATGTAGTAAAGTGGTCATTTGGTCATGTCCCAATTGATGGGGGATTGCATACATTACTAAGATATGTAAAATAAGAGAAGAATAATAAAGTACCTTAAGAAAGAGGACTTCAAACTTGGACTTGAAAATGGTGTTGTTGTAGAGAAATTGTTGTAGAACAATTTGTGCAGAGTCTTGTTACTAAGAACTCTTGTTGGGAGAATTTGTGTATAATGTAGTTTGTGAATCAAAGTTGGGGTCGAAAAAGAGAGTCCTTTGGCTAGAGAGAAAAATGTTGAGGTCCTTTTCTAAGGTAGAAATGAGAGGTTTTTATAGGTAGAAAGGAGATGGAAAGGTTGGAGGGAAAATGGTCAATCCATGTGAGATGGAATTGACCAATAGAAAATAAGATAAATAAAATAAATAAAATCAAATCAAATAATAATAAAAAGAAATATTTTGTTTTTAAGAAATGGCTAGAATAATGGGATTGGAGGTTATAAAACTAGGGGGGATGAATGTGGAGGTAAAAAGAGGCTCTTTTGTGATCAAGAAGAGATGTTGTAAATAAGAAAAGGGAGGGAAATAAGGTGCAATCCGTTACTGCCATAATGGGAGGCGCGCGAGTCCCGCTTTAGGGGCGAGACGCGCGCGCAGCCCACAAACAGTGTCGGAAGCGCCCGCGGGTGGAAAAGACAGAATGACAGAAATGACTCTAAAGTTAATTCTGTTATGCAGTTTAGTCTAAAACTAATGGAATCAGTTAGGAACTTAACCGAAGTAACAGAAATTAACAAAAAGAAGTTAAATAAAAATACTATGTATGCAATCGGGGTGAGAGGTCCAAGGCGGGGTGTCTACAGTTTGATTTACATTTTTTATTCCGCTGCACATGATGCATCAAAACCCAACAGAATAGACCCGCATCTTTCTCAAGAATCTCCAACCAATCTATGCCGAAAAGATGAAGTATCTCCCGTTCCTGTATTTTGCCTCTATTTTAGAGGTGGGATCTCGTATCGATGAAGATATCCGCACTGGGGCCACTCAAACATCCACAACAAAAGGCTCAAACATTAAGGTTTCTCATGGAGTGCATAAAAGTTCAATCAACGCGGTACAGGACCGAAAAGCAAGTGGTCCACAAAAAAAGGTCTGTCGCGATGGAAGAAACTTCAACAATTTGAATACACCACTATCTGTTGTATTTCAAGGACTGTGCACTCAAGGACAGCTAAAGCCAATGGAGGGGTATCAGCCAGAGAATCCTATGCACGGAAATAAAGATAAGTTTTGTCAATACCACCTAACCCCGGGTCACGATACCGACTCATGTTGGGCACTCAGGAAGGTCATCCAAGATCTTATCGATAACAAGGCCATCTCTAAACCTCCTCCAAATGTTTGATCCCAAGGATGGTGTCCCTATTTTGCTAATGATCAGAGCGTATCGACCTGAGAGGTCGTGTCTGTTTTGCTTGTGACTGGGCTCACCACCCTAACTCCTAATCATGTCCCTTTTTGCGTACCGCTTCATAATGTGCTCACATCTTTTTCTCTTCTAAGTCTAGAGTGCGTTTTTGTCTTCGTGCTTTTATGTTCTTGCATGTCATGTAATACTCCCTTTGTCCCGCTTTAAGGTTCTTACTTTCCATTATAGTCTGTCCCAATTTAAGGTTCTTACTTTACTTTATTACCTAAAATGGATAGTGGGACCTACTTGTCATTCTCACAACAAAAACTCCCTACCCACTTTCTCCCTCCTACTTTATTTTTCATACTCAGATCATTTACTTTTTCTTAATCTCCGTGCAAAGTCAAAGTAGGAACTTTAAATTGGGACAGAGGAAGTATTTGTTTTCAGTCAATGAACTTGCCTTATAACCAACTGCCTTCTTAATCGCGTATCTTATAGATTTGGACCCTCAAACAATTAATCTCACTTAATTAAAATCAATCAATGAAATCTGAACAAATTTTAGAATTTTCAAGTGCATGTTCAAAGAAGCCAATCAAATGGAAAAGGATGAAGATTATCACGCCTGTGCAAGTGTCGGCGATTTTCTATTAATGATGCATTGTAAATTCTCGCATTTTGTAAATTTGTGCCTTGAAAAGTTGTTATGTTTCAGAAGTTATTATGTTTTTTATTAAGTGCAAAAAAAAAAAAAAGAAGAAGAAGAAACATTATTTATTTATTCTTGTACATATTCCATTTGCTTTATTGTTTAATTCAATTTTCTTGGAAAAGGTATCTCGACACTTCAAGTTTATGTGTGTGCCCTCAACGATGGCAAATGGCATTTCACATTGAGAACTTCATCGCTCAACATGGACCAAGGGTCAGACAATCTTATATAACATCATCCATTTCAAGGAGCACCGCGCATACGAAGCCAATCCTGCACTAAAGAAGATCTTGATCTTTCGACTTTGGGCAAAGTACCATCAACGGCAACAACTGGTAATTTTTGTTGGAGACCATCGTGCTCTACCAACCCCTTACACTGAGGGAGCCCAAAAACCAAAAGTTGTGCATCCTCTAATGATGTGATCAATATCGGGAAAATGAAACAACTACTAAGGCCTCTAACCAAATGAGGTCAAACTGCGGTGCAAATCACAACGCATGCCCAACGACGTTCTCATGTCAATTTGTCACGATCTAATTTGAGTTCAAATGATTTATGAAGCTTATCTAATCAAAACTAAAATACCAATCTGATTTTAGAAGGGTCCATTTGATTTTGAGGCACTTGACCATTAACACGTGTTCAAGTTTTGAGTCTTTGAGTTTATTGTGTGAGAATGCATATTTTTCCCGAGTGTAGGGGCTTCCCCCTATTCTCATCCTTCCGTCATCTCATTTCTGCGCAAACACGATATCGGAGATCCCACCGGGATTTCCCTTTTCTTTCATAAAACACTGGCCTCGTGCCTTCCCCTTCCAACTCCTGTAAGTTGTCACAGCAAAAGAGACAAAGGAATGCTATTCTTTAGATCTCAAAGTCTCAATGCCAGCAAGTGATCTCGAATCAATGAACACAAACTGGGGCTGCATATCAGAATCTTGGTTTTGCTTCAAAATCAATGATGTGATTTCCCGACAATACAATTTGTTGAGTGTGGTTAGTTACGGGTGACACGGAAATTCAGGTGGCAAAATGCCAGGGTACAGGAAAACTCTCATTGACAGTTGATCATTTGAAGGGACTCAGGAAATGCTGAGGTTAACTTTTAAGAAGCATCATGAGTTTCAGTAACTCTCGAGATAAAGGACATTAAGAATGTGGGATAACTCTCATAGATAGATGTGTGGGTCATCTGAACAAAGTGCTATCTCGGATTGACAGTATGGCCCGTAAAGCTCAAAGCTCACGCTTCAGAAATATCAAGGACTGTGCCCGTCGCCGAACATCCCTCAATGATAGTTAATTCCTCAAAGAAGGAGTATTCAATTTCAGAACCCATGAATCATGATCAACAGCAAAGCATCGAATGTTTGATTAACTTTTAATGGCAGTTAAGACCCTAGAGGTTGAAAACTCAGAACATGAAACTGTTTCGAAATGACGATTTGGGTCAGCATGAGGTTCACTCATTGAAAGCGACAAGAGCTTCATATCCCAAATTCATGGGATTATACTATAACTAGGGATTCCATAGCCAACATCTGAGGTTGATTGTTGAGAAATACTGGGCTTCAGCAGCAACAACGTAGCCAACATCTGAGGTTGATTGTTGAGAAATACTGGGGCTTCAGCAGTAACAATGTTGGAGGATGATGTCAGAAAGAAGAAGTGGGGCTTCTTCAGCCGATAACTGGGGCTGACCCAACCATAGCATCCGGAGATATACCGTTGAGTAGTCTTGATTAAATGGGTGTTCAGAAATGACCTTTTGAGTGCCCGCGCTAGGCTTTCGACTCTGCTTTACCTTTCATCTGTTTCGAAACTCATGTTTCAGACGGATCCTTCTTTTATCGTCGACCCACATTGCCTTGCAAGAAGCGTCGCCGAGGGGCTACTGTTAGTACCCGACCTGAAAATGAGTTTATTAGGACTTTCCCAAAAATACAAGGACTTTATAGGAATTAGGAACCTTGCAAAGACTTGTCCTGGATTCCCAAAATATCTCATTTATGGCAAAATCTATCAAAATAGGCAACTTAGGGTTACCATAAAGCAACAGTGAAACCCTAGCTTGAAAATCAAGTCAGCCTGCAGACTTGGCCAGGCGGCCAACCTTGCCACGCCTCGACCTTGGCCACGCGGCCAACATTGTCGCCGTCTTCATTCTTGGCCAGGCGGCCAACCTTGCGCCGGATGATCTGGACCATCAGATCTTCCCCTCAGTTTACTATATAAACCAATCCCATGCTATTGGTTTAAGGGTCCGATTTTGAGAGCTCTAAGTACGAATTTTGGAGTTCTTAAACAATATTTGCTCTCTAATTAACATTCAAACACTCAAGAAGATCCAAGGTTTATTTCTTGCCAACATAGGTAAGTTTTCTAACTTTTTCTTCGTGTTCTTGCATTATTTTTAATGTAGATCTTTAATATTCATGTTCGTACATGTTTATTCATAGTTTCTTTATATGCTTCGCATGCTCATTCATATGTTCATATATGTTCTTCACATGTTCTTCGTGTTCATAGATTAAAACCTTATTTATGCTATATTTAGGGTTGCGATCTTCATAATTACATGTTATTTCATAGCCGATGATGATCGAGGGTTCATCAACCCAGGATGATCTAGGAACTACTTCTAAACCCTAATCTTTAGGTAATTTCCCCTTCATTATGCATGATCCCGATTCTTCTGCCTATTCTAATTCTCTGCGAACTACGCTGACCTGAGCTTCTCACATTGAGAGGAACGTAGGCAATCTTCGGATCCGGTCTAAATCACTAACACACTACTAACACATTCATCATGATAGAAAGACCGATCAATTCGGGCAATAGGAGTGATAACGTCCAATATTCTTCTCTTGTTGTAATTTGACCCCCGAACCCATTAAACATGTTTCTTTCAATGTTTTGGCTTTAATTAAAACGGCGTGGCGACTCTCATAATTTTAATGTCGTTAAGAATATTCCCTTTGTAAATAAAAATAATCACAAGATACTTCCCATGCGTCGCTTCATCGGAAAGGGGTATTCACAACGAGCACATTAATGTCAATATATATTTTGCTTGCTCGTGAAAATCTCTTGCATGTACACATCACACACCCTGCCACATCGTAGTCCTCACAAGAAGGTTTCTTGTCAACATCAATGCTCAGGGAATGAGATTTCCCAATGCCTTTTCTGCAAAATCTGTTCAGGTTGCTGAACTGGAACTACGTTAGGTCTGATTCTCGAAAGAGATACGTAGGCAGCTTGAATCTTCAGGCACGACCACATAATTGCAAAAAATCTTATGTAGGTACGAAGTTGGAACGATACATTGAATCGCACCTTGGCTTCACAAGGAGGTTGCTCATTGCAAGCAATCAAAATCCCACAGCAATGACAAAGCCAAAGATTCGAGCATTGCAACAGCTTGCAGCCCCACACACTTAATCCACCAATAAAATCACTAGGGTTTGCGGTTATCATGTCAAGTCATCTCATCATGGTTAAACATGCCATGACATCTCCATGTCATAATCATTTCATCATGCTACAATATTCATGCCCATTATCATGTCATAATCATTGTGATGCGGTTTATCATGTTGTAATCTCTACCATGCTATGATTATTGCCATGTCATATCATGATTCAATTCCATTCACTGAATGCCTTAAGCCAAAATATTAGCGTGTCAAAATCAAAATGAAAATAAATTTGTGCTCAAACAAAAATGATTCAAATTTACATGTGTAAATCACAAATGTCACTGCATGCAAAGCTAACTTGCAGGTCATAAAGCAACACATTTTGGATTAATCATCACTTCAGAAATATGAGAGACTTCAGTTAAAGACGAAAGATTCAGGCACAATATTAATCGCCAATCTGAACGGAGATCCAAAACGAAGTGCAGCACTCAAAGCAATGATTCACTGCGTGGTGAACCACAAAAATCTCATCCCATAACAAATCCAAAAGCAAGGAAACCTGACCGTGAGATAATCAAAAACCCTTTTAGGTGGGACTGAGCTCCAAAATGAAGTTGCAGCACTCAACACAGTGCCAAAGATTACAAAAAGCAATTGTTCACTATGCAGTGAAACACAAAAATCTCATCACACAGCAAAGCAAAGGCAGAAGAATCTGGACGGCTCAAAATACAGTGTATCCTTGCTTTTATTGTGCATTTTAAATTATGTCGTTACTTTTGGTCTTCCTGCCTGCCCGGGTTGTACCTTTGATTAATGATAGTTTTGGTGTTCCTGCCTGCCTGGGATGTACATGTGATTGGTGATAGTTTAGGTCTTCCTACCTTCCCGGGTTATACCTTTGATTGGTGATAGTTTAAGTCTTCCTGCCTACCCGGGATGTACCTTTGATTAATGATAGTTTAGGTCTTCCTGCCTGCCCGGGATGTACCTTTGATTAATGATAGTTTAGGTCGTCCTGCCTTCCCTGGAGGTACCTTTGATTGATGATAGTTTAGGTCTTCCTGCCGGCCCGGGTTGTACCTTTGATTGATGATAGATTAGGTCTTCCTGCCTGCCCGGGATGTACCTTTGATTGGTGATAGTTTAGGTCTTCCTTCCTACCCGGGATATACCTTTGATTGATGATAGATTAGGTCTTCCTGCCTGCCCGAGATGTATCTTTGATTAGTGATAGTTTTGGTCTTCCTGCCTGCCCGGGATGTACCTTTGATTGGCGATAGTTTTGGTCTTCCTGCCTGTCCGGGATGTACCTTTGAATGATAGTTTAGGTCTTCTCGCCTGCCCGGGATGTACCTTTGATTGATGATAGATTAGGTCTTTTTTCCTGCCCTGGATATACCTTTGATTACTGATAGTTTAGGTCTTCATGCCTGCCCGGGTTGTACCTTTAATTGATGATAGATTAGGTCTTCCTGCCTGCCCAATATGTACCTTTTATTGATGATAGTTCAGGTCTTCTTGCCTGCCCATAATGTACCCACATTTGATGTTACCCCTGGTCTTCTCGGGCGCTTGAGTCGTACCTCCCCAGAACTATGCTTTGACTTGATTCCCGCAAGGAATACGTAGGCAGTTCAAGCAATTGAGCTCAGTCGCCTATTCTCATAACTATTTTCTCATGTCAATCTCCTCCCCAGCAAAGAGACAAACACATCTCAATGCAATCCCCAGCAAAGAGACAAACGCATCTCAATGCAACCCCAGCAAAGAGACAACACATCTCAATGCTATCCCCTGCAATGTCTTGTTTTTAATAAACCTTAACTACGATTAGTCTGATTCTTGAAAGAGATACGAAGGTAAATCGGGAATCCGGGTCCGACCATTGTTTGTGTTTTGTTTGATTGTTTGTTTGAGTTAGAACTACGGAGGCTTGATTCTCGAAAGAGATACATAGGAATTCATACTTTGGACCCAGCCGTTACACCTTAGACAAGATCGTTTGTCTCTTAGTGATCATCGAATACCCTTTCCATTACAAGGAGATTCGGCGAGGGGCTCTGTAGACACCCCGATCTCGCACCCCCACCACCCCCCCCCCCCCCGACAAACAATTTTGACCAATTTAAACCCTAAAATTGACCTAGAACCCTCGATTTGGCTACGCAGGAGTGCCGTGAGACTTATTGGTGCATCGAATGGATTAACGGATTTCAAATTTATGATCAGAGCGAAAAAACAAGTAAACATACATGTACTTCAATTTTTGAGCTACGGGACCCGAAACGGGGCCCGCACCCTTCGAACTGCTCGTTATCGTCTATTATGTGCATTTAAAAATATATTTGTTATCCCTTACTTATAAACATATTTCACATAGACGGACATGACCACAAAATTATTTCAAGCACCTTTCATGTTGGACCCGCGGACAACCGGGACACCGGAGTGCGTGCACACGGACAAAACTTGGACTGTTACGGAACCAATACTTGAACAAGAATTGTGGTCATCTACATTGAAGAAAATTCAAACATGGCATGATGATACCCAGCCCCCATCCAGCAAATGGCTGCAAGTGGTTGGGTATTGAATTTTAGGATGGTCCAATCGGAGCTCGACACATGGAAAAAGAGAATTCCCCCAGGATTTTAGAAGGCCATCGTACGGCACTCTAGGAGGATTACTCCTCCGTAGGATCCATATGGCTCCCCTATGCCTGGCAGACCAGCAACTTATTCCCTTTGCAACTTGGTCATTCAAAGCAACATCAATCCACTTCCAGCTGCTCCTACCAGGGTTGTTGGCTTCCAATTGACTCCCTAGACCTAAGCAGGGGTATCCTAGTGTAATTTATACCCTCCCCCATCTATAATACTACCACTCTCATCCATTTTCAAGGAAAATACAAGGGAGAAACACAAGAAACTCACCATACCAAGAACCTCCTACACATACTCATATTCTCTTCACCATCCAAACTCTCCCCAAAATCTCCAACCTCAGCCCATACACCACCATATTATCACCATAACACCACTTTAAACACCCACACAAAACAAGCAAACAACTCACAACAAACACTCATCCAAACACAAGCACAAACACCTTCAATAAAAACCAAAAAAAAAGTCTTCCCTTGGAATCAAAGGAAGCACAACCTAGGTAATCTCTTCTCCCTGTAATATGCATATATATATAAAATGTAATATTTCATGTATTTTTTAGAGGTCTAACCACCTTGTTAGGCTAGACCTCCATTGGTGAACTAAAGATGTAATGTTTGATGTTCTTTGCCATGTTCTTGATAAATGAATGTTTATGCTATTGATATTCAGTTATTATCGCTTTTTGTGCTTCAGATCTTGTATACTCCCTCTGTCCCATAACAATGGGCACAAACTTCCATTTTTGGCATCCCATTAAAATGGGCACATTACTAAAAATGGAAAGAATCTTTACTATTTATCCCACTCATTCTCTCTCCTACTTTACTTTTACACTCACAACATTTACACTTTCTCTCTCCCACTCACTTTCCATACTCACAACATTTATACTTTTCTTAATTCTTGTGCAAGAGTCATCTTGTGCCTATTGTTATTGGACGGAGGGAGTATATTATATATGTTGTACATTTTGAATGTTCATGTTTGTGGATTTGGGGAGATTTGTAAAGATCTACATGTGTTTTCATCTAAAACTCCCAAATCTATCTTTATCCCCCTCTTGCCATGTGAAACACCATCAAGTCTTGACTAAATATGTGATTTGACATGCCTTTTGTGTCACTAGCATGTATATCTATGAACACACAAAGTTTCTTTCCCATAGCATTCCATTTGGTTTAGTATTGATGATTGGTGTTTCATGATATATGTGGCTGTCCAGTAGACTTTTAGTCCAGACCACTCTGCCTTGTCATCTATATTACTCATATAAAACGTGGTTTTTGATCTTAGTCCATAAATGAGTTTTTGTTCTACACAAAATAAGGAAAATTAGCTTGCAAATATCATATTTTTCCAATAAGCATAAGTGGCTCTTTCCATTTTTTTTTTCAACTCTTTGCTCTCAGATTGATGTACATGCTGTTCTGACATTAAAATGTCAGAGGTGTTTTGATATGCTTAAACTTGCTTTCTGGACTTTTAACTTGGCATGCTTAATACTCCCTCCGTCCCTCTTTAATCTACAAAATTTGCCATTTTGGTTGTCCCACTTTAATCTACAAAGTTCCAAAAGGAAAATGTTTTAATACTTTTAAAATAATGGGACCCACTTATCATACTCACAACAACTAACAACTTACTATTCTTTACCCCACTTTATCTCTCCCACTCAACTATCTACAATCACAACACATCAACTTTTTTCACTTTTTCCTTAAATAATGTGTCAAACCCAAAATTTGTAATCTAAAGAGGGACGGAGGGAGTATTCAAGATGTTATGAACAAGTTTCATATTGGGTGTTTTCCCTAATTCCCACATTTTCATGATGCAAATGATAGATCTTTTGTGGATGTACACCATGTTGCCTGTTCTGACTGCTTTTGAGTGCATCTTGCCTAACTTGTTTGGACATCATAAAATGCTCCTAAAATCAAGATAAAATTCATGGTTGAAGTTTAACATGTTGGGAAGAGTTACTCACCATTGCTTTCCAAATTGTATGACTTTTGAGACAGGTACATCAAAGGAGAATGGACAATAGTCCATAAACTGGACATGGACATGAGCTTGGACAATTGTTTTGACATGGGATTTGTTGTTGGAAAAATAAGTATATTTTGTATTATGTGAAGGAAATATGATTTATTTCCGTGATAAATAATTTGTCGAATGACAAACTTGTTAGTGAGTTTGTGTTCTACTCCGTGAGAACACTGAGATAATGTATTCATTTGTTCAATTTGGAGTTGGGATGAATGAGATACAAAGGCTTGAAGTTGGTGGGTTGAAATGGGGATATTGTGTTTTATCCCATATTGGAAAGAAATGTGAAAGGAAGCTAGTATAAAGGCTTGGGCACTTTAGTAGTGTTCAAGCTTGTATGGCATAGAGGCTCTCTCTCGCGCGCAGGGGGGTGCAAATCATGGACCCAAATTGGCTTGGGACCATCGAACTCATGTGTGCACGCGACCTGCGGACACGAATGTAGCACCTATTTGGCTTGTCCGCGCTAGCTCACCTTTTGCAATTATTTTTTGGTTTTACAGTAAAAAACAAAACAGATTCATCCCATCTGTACTGGAATGCAAAGTGTGAAGAGCCAAGCCTTATCCCTTATCTCAGTAATTAATAAAGGATTATCCTAATCCTTTTAATTAATTTTGGGCTGTTGAACTGTTCTTGGAACAGTATAAATAGAGCTACAAATCACTTCCAGATACACGAAAATTCAGAAGCAAATACACAGTTTTCCAGCAACAAACCACAGCCTCTTTTTGTTGCATCATTGTTCATTCCTCCTTGGCCTCCTGCATTGCATAAGTGGTGACACTGTACAGGCACTTAATTCAATTCGCCGGAGTCTCGTGGTGCAGAGAAGCTTCCGGTCCGTACGAGTTATCCTGGGAGACTAGCGTCCATCAGCAACCTCAAACACTCACTGTGAGGGGGCGAATAAGTCTTAAGGACAGTATGTTCAACACACGGCTCGGCACAATCAATCAGTTTGCTTTCAGTTTATTTATTTTCAGTTTATTTATTTATTATTTATTCTGTAACAAGTTTTTTTTTGTAGAATTTCATCTAACATTTGTCTCTCATTTATTCACCATTTGTACATAATAATCCCCAACCCCTTTTGTGCTTTCCTTTACTTGATATGAATGCTCAAAACCATTTTCAAAACCAAGTGAGAGTCCACCCAAACTGACTCTCATTTGTGAGTTTAAGCAAACATACCTAGAATAGGGAGACTCCTTTGTACATAAAATCACCATTTTTGTTAAGGCATAAAAACAAGGCATAAAATGAACTTAAGAGGCATGCATGCTAGAGACAATCACGGGAGAGGAGAATGCCTAACCCCCTTCTCTTCTCGTAACTTAGCCCCCGAACCCACTTTCCCAAAACAAAAGGTTTTGTCTTCGTTTTTCCTAAAATAAAGCGAGGTGGCGACTCTTGCATTTGTCTAAAACTTCAAGAGGAAACCATTGTGTGAAACCGAGTGCGGATTAGGTTTGAGCGCGGGCTCTCACATGCGAGTGTTGTTATTAACAACGTTTTATTGAGAAAAAATGTGAAAAAAATGCAAGTTTAAAAAAGAATATGGTTATTGTTGGGTAGAGCCAGAGTGTAATCGTCCTCTCAATTGAGAAATTTTTTTCAATTTGGGGTAATAATGCATCAGGTTATTGTTGAGATATTGAGATATTTATATATAGAGTATCCATTTTGATAATTTAATTTCTCAGTTAGTATACTCAACTCATGTGTGAACAAATGAAAAATTAATGTTTCAGTTATTTTATTCAAATTCATGTGTGAACAACTGTAAAATACATGTCTCATTTATTTTTAATAATTGTGAAAAAATTGAGAGATGGATTTATCAGTTGTTTGTTTTGTTCAGGGGATTTATTAGTTGTTTGTTTAGAACATAATTGAGAAAAATTGTGAAAAAATGCAAGCGAAAAAAAAAACTGAGAGATCAACTTATCACTTTTTAATGTGAAAAATTATGAAAAATTGAGAGATTATTTATCAGTTTTAATAGTCAATTATTAACAAATGAGAAATGAATGTCATAATTTAATTAAGAGGTTTATAGCATCACACAATTATAAAATCACTCAACTGTGAAATCACATAATTGTGAAATCATACAACTGTGAAATCAATTGAGAAATAATTTTACAAATGAAAAATAAAAAATCACAAAAGTGTGAAATCACATAAATGTGTAATCATACAACTGTGTAATCAATTGATAAATGATTTTACAAGTGAAAATGACACAACTATGAAATCACACAAATGTGTAATTATACAATTGTGAAATCAATTGAGAAATGATTTTACAAGTGAAAAGTAAAAAAATAACACACTGTGAAATCAATTGAAAAATATTTTTACAAGTGAAAAATGAAAAATTATACAACTGTGAAATCAGTTGAGAAATTAAAAATGAAAGATTAAATTTTTGTTTCTAAAATTTGAATTATGCGTTGAGTATACTTATTTTATTCGTCTTGACGATACGATTAAAACAGTAGTTTCAGATTATTTTTTTTGATTTCTAGATTTTAATATATACCATTTTGGAATTTTGGGTGGAAAAAAAAAAGAAGGGAGAGAAAGGGGAAAGAGTAGAAGAAGGGGGAAACGCGTGTTGCAATTGCGTTTCTTAGGGGAGAAAACGTGGCTTCCTGCGTTTCTTCTGCGTCCAGCCGTCCTCACACGCGCCATCCGCAACCAGGTGCAATGTTGTCCAGCGAAATTTTCAAAGAATATTTGGCGAGTTTCGAAAATATTTGTCTTTATTGGTCGTTTTTATCTGAATAAAGGACGTATTGGTCAAAGCCTCATATTATAATAGTATAAAGTGTTCATTTTGGGATGTCCTAATTCGGATGAGACTCCCAAAATGGAAAATGGTCCTAATTCAGACGGGACGGAGGGAGTAATTGCTAATCCAAAACCTCCTATTTATATTTTCAAAATTAAATCTAACTGCATTAGAGTTTGTAAAATGCCAATAGTTGGCAAGTTACCAAATTTTACTTGGTATATAAAGCATTCACGTCTCAAAATCTTATTAAAATGATTTACGTAGAACGAGTGGTTTTGACACGGCGATTCGTGGTGATAGAAGATTTTTTGGTCTAGTTTCATCACTTACTAGAAGGTAACCCGTACTCTACACGGGAAACCAATACTATATATTAAAAAATATATTTTAACTATAGTTAACTAATACAGTAATCATCATTTTAACGATATCATTAATAAAAATAATTAATCTGTATGATTATGATTATGATTATTATAACAACTATTATAATTAACTAATATTATTGATAGTAATAGTTAATATATATTAATAGCAATGATTAATCTATATAATAATAATTATAATTATAATTATTATAATAAACTAATACCATTAATAGTAATAGTTAATTGATATAGTTATGATTACTTAATATTAAAAATTAATAATTTAACTTATATAATAACTATTACAATTAACTAATACTAATAATAGTAATAGTTAATGTATATAGCCTATTATAGTTAACTAATATTATTAATAATAAAAACTAATTTATAAAGCAACTATTATAGTAAACTAATACTATTAATAGTAATAGTTAACTTATATAGTAACTATTATAGTTAAATAATACTATTAATAGTAATAGTTAACTAATATAGTAACTATTGTAGTTAACTAATACTATTAATAGTAATATTTAACTTGTATAGTAACTACTATTGTTAACTAATAATACTATTAATATTAATAGTAATGGTTAACTTATAATATTAATAGTAATGGTTAACTTATTTAATTACTAATATGATTAACTAATAGTATTAGCTAAGAATGAGAATATCAAAAGTCATTACATTTTAGGATGATGTTGATGTGGCTTTTCCAAATTCAAGTTTTCACTAAGACATGTACACATGTCAAACTTATAGTCCTCCTCACCAACTTTAATATATATATATATATAAGATTTAACCGGATATGTTAAAGGTAACAGCAGGACTTGCGAGAATATCTCAATGAGTTTGTAATCTATTTATTTGGGTAGAGCCTCTAATTGATGTGGATTGCCTACTTATCTTTTTTTTTTTTTTTAATAACTCATACTCCCTCCGTTCCATCATAAGTAGGACTAGATGAGTGGGCACATAATTAAGAAAAAAATAAAATATGTGTGGTAGGAAACGAGAGAGAATGAGTGGGATATTTTATTGCATAAAATAAAGAATAAAACTTTAAAAAAAAAAATTGCAATGCAATGTAAAAACAGGTTATGATGTCATTATAAAAGACTTGTACTCCCCCCGTTTCAAAATACATGACGTTTTAAGAGTTACATTTTGTTTCAAAATATTTGACGTTTTACTATTTTTGTTGGGTATGCCCACATATATATCAGTTTTAATGTAATAGGATTTATTAGATTTGATTGATCCATCACATAAGTTTTATTTTATGGACTTTAGACCCACATGTAAGAAGTATTTATACTTCATTTTTTTTTATTGTCCATTGTTATAGAATAAGCTTAGAAATAGGGCAAGAATATCAAGATTCAAGAAAATCACATTTCGAGTTGAGCCATGCGCCTATGCGCCTATGCGCCATGCGCCTTCTAGCGCGCGCATATAAGCATTCTTCTAAGAAACTCTATGCGCCTCATTTTGATCATACGCGCCATGCGCCTCGTAGGCCTTAGCGCGCGCATTCTCTATGCGCCTCTTGGCTCAACGCGCCTCAAAGTGTTTATTCAACACTCAGTGATTTATTGAAGATTCAAAGACTTGAAGAGAATTCAAATTACGCCAATGATCCAACAGTGGTTAAAAGATGCATATACGCCTAATCTGTTGACACGTGTCCACAACGGTCACATTTATGTTGAGTGTCAAAATGGTCATAATATATGCATGCTCCAATCAACGAGCGACAGCACATCTTATCCACAAGGATCTCCAACGGCTAGTTTTTTGAAGTTCAGTATAAATACCCCATAACTTCAACATTTTGAAGTTGCTGAGTTTTGCTAAGAATTTCAAGAATTTCTCTCTCAAAAGCATTTGTTGAAGATTTGAAGATTGCCTTTGTTTTTCCAGAATTCCTCAAGAACATCTTCATACCTTCATCCTTAGCCCAGATCTTCAAGCTATAACACTTTAGTTTCATTTTTCTCTAAATCATAAAGATCTAAAGAGCCTTGATACTAAAATCACACACGCACCTCTTTAAGTTTGATCACTTAGATCCTTCTTTTAGAGATACACCGGTTATTGTTTTGGATTTGTTCATTCATAGAATATTAGATCTTGAGTTAGTGTAGAAGCTCAAAAGTTGTAATTTGTAACACTCACTCATTATATAAGATCTCCATTAGAAATCCAAGACTAACCATCTTGGTAGAGGACGTAGATCTTTCATTGATCGAACCTCTCCAAATAGCTTGTGTTATTATCTTGTCATTTACTTTCAAGTTATTATCTTCACTCACTATTTGCTTGTTTACTCATTATAGATTGATTGATCTGAATTGTGTTGTGTTGTTAACTCATTTGCCTTAGTTTCTTATTTTACCCACTTTGAGCCAAAATACTTAGAGTGTGTGTGCGCCCACTTTATCATACTTTGCGCCTATTTACATTACTAAATTCCGCTGTGCATTTCACTCAATCACTTAGGCGCATATCATAACGCTTACTTGATAAAGTGCGCATTTGCAATTGAGTTTATCAAGGGTACGAAAATAATTTTAAAACAGCTATTCACCCCCCCCCCTCTAGCTATTTTTCATACCCTTGTTGCCCTTTGGGACCAACAAGTGGTATCAGAGCAAACACCTTTATAAAAAAAATTCGTTTTTCAAGCTTAACAGCTTGGGTGCCGATTCTAAATGGCAAACTCAAAACCTATGGCAACTGCAAACTACACTCACGTTCCGGTCTTTGATGAAGATCATTTTGACGTGTGGAAATTCAGCATCTTAACTCATCTCAACTCAATCGATGAAAGACTTCATGACACCGTGGTTTATGGACCTTCCAAATCCGTGCACAAATGCTGTTCAACCAACTGTCAAGAAACCAAAAGAGGAATGGACTGAGGAAGAAACAAGAAAAGTTTGCAAATGATGGCAAAGCAAGAAATATACTTCTAAGCACTCTAAGCACGGCTATGAAACAACAAGTCATGCATTGTGCAACCGCCAATGAGCTATGGGATGCTATTGAAGAGCAAATTGAAGGAGACACCGTATGCAAGGAAAACAAGAAATATGAAGTTCAAAAGATATTCAACAATTTCTCTCAACTCCCCGGTGAAACTTTAAGACAAACTTATGAACGCTACTGTGAAATTATAAATCTATGTATTTCACTTGGCATGAAGTTTTCTAACAAAGATTTGAATGTCAATTTTCTCCAAGCCTTTGGATCAAGATACCTACATAAATCTAGCGCTCTTGAAGAATCCGGAACTTTAGATGTATGGACTTTAAGGAACCTTTATGCAAATCTCAAGGTTTATGAGCTCAAACTCCAACGAATCAGCGAAACTGAAGGAAAGTCAAAATCTATGGCTATGGTGGCGCACAGAGAAGCTGCGCCTGCACCTGCGCCTGCTCCTGCGCCTACTCATGATGAGAAAAGTTCCGATCCCAAAATTTCTACTTCTGAGCTATTGGACATGGACGATGAAGACTTCGCTTTATTTGTGAAGATATTCCAGAAGTTTAGAAAATTCACCAAGCCCGGCTCAACCAGCAAATTTTAAGGATCTACCAGCAGAGCTCCTCCAAAGTTCACGAGGAGCAGTGACTCAAAAAGAAAAGAAGACCTTGTTTGTTTTAATTGCAGGAAACCAGGACACTTTGCTTCAAAAACTTGAATATATGCAGAAGAAGAGCAGCCATACTCCCAAGTTCACTCCCAAATTCACTCGACACAAGGGAATGGTTGCGGAAGAAGAAGCACCAGCAAATGAGCAGAACACTTGGATTGAAATAGACTCCGATGAGAGCGATGAAGATTCCGATGATGGACTCGTTTGTTTGATGGCAAATGATGATGAAGTGGATACTTATGATTCTGATGATGACTTCTCCAAGGATGTTCCCGATATGAATGCCTTGAATAAACCTATCAAGAAATCTACAGGTTTTCAAGAAGTGAAAAAGAAG
Source organism: Campanula takesimana (assembly GCA_026119855.1). Taxonomy (NCBI): domain Eukaryota; kingdom Viridiplantae; phylum Streptophyta; class Magnoliopsida; order Asterales; family Campanulaceae; genus Campanula; species Campanula takesimana. Next base: position 247,740 of record JAOWBW010000116.1, on the reverse strand, counting down.
AAAGGACTAACCATCAGCGAGCTCGTTGAACAAGGATTTCTCACTCCGGCTCAAAGCGATGGTGGATTGTTATTCTCACGATGTGATCTTAGTGCAAGGAACAAGTTGAGAAAAGAGCATACATTAGACCTCAAGTTGAACCAACTGCTCCAATCTCCAAAATCAATGATGATGAAGTGATTGCTGAACAAGAAAATTGTTCAAAAAGGCTGAAAAGGTAATCACTAGATTGATAGTATGAAGGAAGCTTTAGCACTATCATGTGATGAAATTTCTCAGCTTAAGACCGAGAAATCTCTACTTAAATCTGAACTCAACCCTCCTTAAGGAGCAGATAAAGAGCATGACTCCTCTTACTGTTAAAAACACACTTTTCTACAGAACAGAACTCACTTCTTAAAGTTCAAAACGATGAATTGGTTGCTCAAATTACTGATCTTAAAAAGATTACAAATGAGTGGTCCAATTCTCGTGCCCCTATGGAGAATATATTTGAGTCCCAAAAGTCAGTGGTGATAAAAGTGGCTGGGATTCTGTTGGTATGCCCACACATATCTCAGTTTTAAATGTAATAGGATTTATTAGATTTGATTGATCCATCACCTAAGTTTTTATTTCATGGACTTTAGACCCACATGTAAGAAGTATTTATACTTCATTTTTTTAAATTGTCCATTGTTATAGAATAAGATTATAAGAAATAAGGGCAAGAAGATCAAGTTTCAAGAAAATCACTCAGTGAGTTTTAGCCGCGCTTATGCGCCTCTGCGCCACGCGCCCACGCGCCACGCGCCTTCTACATTCGCGCCATGCGCCATTTAGAGGAGCGCGCGCATAAGGATTCTTCATAAGCTATGTTACGCGCCTCTACGGCCCTTGATTTAAACGCACAATTACTGTGCGCCTGTTGGCTCAATGCGCCTCTTGGCTCAAACGCGCCTCAAAGTGTTTATTCAACACTCAGTGATTTATTGAATACTCGAAGACTTGAAGACAATTCAAATTACGCCAATGATCCAACGGTGGTTAAAAGATGCATATGCGCCTAATCTATTGACACGTGTCCACAACGGTCACATTTATGTTGAGTGTCAAAAATGGCCATAATATATGCATGCTCCAATCAACGAGCTACAGCTCATCTTATCCACAAAGATTTCCAACGGCTAGTTTTTTGAAGTTCACTATAAATACCCATAACTTCAACATTTTGAAGTTGCTGAGTTTTGCTAAGAATTTCAAGAATTTCTCTCTCTAAGCATTTGTTGAAGATTTGAAGATTGCCTTCGTTTTTTCCAGATTTCTCAGAACATCTTCATACCTTCATCTTAGCCCAGATCTTCAAGCCTTAACACTTTAGTTTCGTGCTCTCCATCTCATCTCAAAGATCTAAAGAGCCTTGATACTAAGAACACACACGCACCTCTTCAAAGATTAATCATTTAGATTCTTCTTAAGAGATACACCGTTTATTGTTTTGGATTTGTTCTTTCATAGTAATAGATCTGAGATTAGTGTATAAGCTCAAACATTGTAATTTGTAAACTCACTCATTATATAAGATCTCCATTAGAAATCCAAGACTAACCATCTTGGTAGAGGACGTAGATCTTTCATTGATCGAACCTCTCCAAATAGCTGTGTGATTATCTTGTCATTTCTTTCAAGTTATTATTTTCACTCACTATTTGCTTGTTTACTCATTGTAGATTGATTGAACTGAATTGTGTTGTGTTGTTATATCATTTGCCTTAGTTTCCTTATTTCACTCACTTTGAGCCAAAATACTTAGTGTGTGTGTTTGCGCTCCCTTTATCATTTTGCCCTATTTTCATTACTAAATTCCGCTGTGCTTTCACTCACTCACTTAGGCGCATTCATTACGCTTACTTGATAAAGTGCGCATTTTCAATTGAGTTTATCAAGGGTACGAAAAGAATTTTAAAATAGCTATTCACCCCCCCTCTAGCTATTTTTCATACCCTTGTTGCCCTTTGGGACCAACAGATTCTCATCAACTAGTGACAACTTTAAATGTGATGTCTGTGCTGAAAGAGATAGTGAATTTACTAACCAGCAAACTTTTGAATTCCCAAGGAAAAACATTCTAATTCATGGGTAAAGGACAGAAAAAGTCAAGAGACAAACATTCCATTAGGTCTACCCAACGAAGAAATTTGGGAATGCTAAAGGGAAAGATATAGCTACAGATGAACCATCTCCTAGCAAAATCATTCTTGAAATAGGCGCGCTCCTTCTCCGAGTGCTCATTATGCGCCTAAGAGTCACGCGCCTCATCACCGTGCGCCTCCTAGCCCTATGCGCCCTCCCAAGAAAAGCGCTCCAAAATTTCAAAAGAAAGATTTTGTTAAGGCTAGTTCATCTGACCCAAAGAAGAATGCCATCCCCAAGAAAAGTAAAGAGTTTGTGAAAACTCACGTGATTGGTGGCTTTCATCATTGTTCCATTTGTGATTGTTCGGACACAAGGCCGTGGAATGCCTTTTGCGATTCACTCCCAATGCCAAAGGACGTAAAAATCCTAAGGTCAAGCAAGAGTGGTTGTCAAAAGTTGCTAACCCTAGGACCCAAAAAGAATAAAGGGGACCTGCTTAAATGTCTATATTTCAGGTTCTTTGTTTCATGGCTGGTCTTCTTCAAAAACTAGAAATTATGAATGGATTCTCGATAGTGGGTGTTCAAGACACATGACTGGAGATGAATCCCTATTAGAAGATGTCCATGAAGAAAGAGGTCCCTCCGTACATTCGTGATAATAACAAAGGTCAAGTTGTTGCATATGGAAAGCTCAAGAAAGACAAAGTGTGCATTGAAAGAGTCTCACTCGTCGAAGGGCTCAAGCAACACTTACTATCCATATCTCAATTCTGCGACAAAGGATTTAGAATGCCATTTCTTAACTTCAACGCAATGTCTTATCAAGAATGGTAAAACTGGAGCTATCTTACTCACGGGATATCGTAAGACAAATATTTATATTATTGATTTCCATAGTATGAACTCTAGTACTAATCTCTGTTTGTAGCAAAAAGTGTGAGCGAAATAGTTGGCTGTGGTACAAACGCTTAAGTCACTTGAACTTCAGTATCTATCTAAACTCAGCAGGAATATCTTGTCAAAGGACTTCCCAAGTTTGCTGATCATCATGACAAAAAGTGCGCCGCGTGTCACTGGCAAACACCGAAGCGAGTCATTTTCAAGCAAGTAAAATCCTTCAACTACTAGATGTTTGCAAATGCTTCACATTGATTTATTTGGACCAATTTCCACCGCAAGTATTAGAAGAAACAAGTACACTCTAGTTGTGGTGGATGATTATTCAAGATATACATGGGTGGAGATGATGATTACAAAAGATGATTGTTATGATATTCTCACTACCTTATTTCGACTGCTCCAAACCCAAAAAGAAGATGACATCGTTAGTGTTCGATCCGACCAATGGAACAAATTCAAAACAACGGTGTTGCTCGATATTGTGAAGATCATGGGATAGATCACAACTTTTCAACCGCCGGATCCCTCAACAAAATGGCGTTGTTGAAAGAAAGATTAGACGTGTTGATTGAAGCGGAAAAGACGATGATAGCTGAAGCAAAATTGCCTAAGTACTTTTGGGAAGAAGCTATCAACACTGCATGTTTTACTCAAAATCGTTCCCTCATCACAAACTTCACAACAAGACTCCGTATGAATTTGGCGTGGTAGAACTCCCAACATTGCATTCTTCAAGATCTTTGTTGCAAATGTTTATCCTCTACAACGGAAACGAACATAGAGGTAAATTCGATGCCAAAGCCGACGAAGGTATTTTTGTTGTATGCCAAACACTCTAAGCTTTTCGTGTTTTTAATAGATCTACTTTAGTGATAGTTGAATCTTTACATGTTACATTTGATGAACATTCTCTCCTTGAGCCACATTTGGCTCCAATTGTTGCTGATGATTCTGTTGAGCTGAATGATGTACAGGTGCTCCTATTCATGTCGCGCCTACTCAACATTAGAATTTATCAACTCAAGGAAATCCATCTACATCAAATGCGCCTAATTCATTGAATGGTGCGCCTGTGAATCCTCTATTGCGCCTCATTCCAATAATGCGCCTCATGATTCCTCTCACGCGCCTATTTCTTACTGCTGCTCTGTGTTAACCAATTTCAACTCTATACCAATTCAACCCAAATTTTGATGATTTTGAATCTGGTGAAGATGTACCATTGAAGACCTTCAAGTTACTACTACGACTCACCTAACTTACCTCCTGAAATTCGTGAAGTTAGAGGTCACCCAATTGCTATATCATCGGTGATCTACAAGTTGGTGTTCGTACAAGGAGAGCGTTATAAACTTTGATGCTTACACTGCTTTTATCTCTCAAATTGACCGAAGAAGGATGATGAAGCGCTCCAAGATCCTAATTGGGTTGTTGCAATACAAGAAGAACTCAATCAATTTGAACGATGTAAGGTTTGGACTCTAGTTCCAAGACCAATGATCATGGAGTGATTGGTACGAAATGGGGTGTTCAGAAAACAAGATGGATGAGAATGGAACCATCACAAGAAACAAAGCAAGATTGGTTGCACAAGGCTATAGGCAAGAAGAAGAATTGACTACGATGAAACTTTTGCGCCGTAGCAAGACTTGAAGCTATCAGATTATTTCTAGCTTACGCCGCTCACAAGAACTTCAAGTTAATCAAATGGATGTGAAGAGCGTGTTTCTAAATGGTGAACTCCAAGTAACAAGTCGACGTAGCTCAACCACCTGGGTTTGAAGATTCACAATTTCCAAATCATGTGTACAAACTCCAGAAAGCTTTGTATGGACTCAAACAAGCACCAAGAGCATGGTACGATACACTATCCAAGTTCTCATCAAAAAGGCTTCACTCGCGTAAAATCGATACAACTCTTTTCATTGCCAAACATAATGGTCATAAATTACTTGTTCAAATTTTGTTGATGATATTATATTTGGTTCTACTAATGAATTGTTGTGCAAGCGCTTTGAGAAACTAATGAAGAGCAAGTTTGAAATGAGCATGATGGGAGAACTTACATTCTTCCCTCGGGCTTCAAATCAAGCAAATGAGTGAAGGCATTTTTATCAATCAGCCAAATACACAAAGGCTTTAATCAAGAAGTTTGGACTTGAAAACGCTAAATCATACGATACTCCAATGGCCACCGGCAACAAACTCGACAAAGATTTAAAAGGTAAACGTTTGATCAAACGCTCTATCGAGGTATGATTGGCTCACTCCTTTATCTTACTGCTAGTAGGCCCGATATTATGTTTAGTGTTTGTGTTTGTGCTCGTTATCAATCCGACCCTGAGAAGCACACTTAATTGCTGTGAAACGTATTATAAGATATCTCTCCAGTACTGTTAACCTTGGACTTTGGTACACCAAAGATTCGAACTTTAAACTTGTAGGTTATTCAGATGCGGATTACGCAGCGTGCCCATTGATAGGAAAAGCACTAGTGGCACTTGTCATTTCCTCGGATATCGACTTGTGTCATGGGCAAGTAAGAAACAAGCTTCTGTATATGTCTCAACAACCGAAGCCGAATATATCGCTGCGGGAAGTTGTTGTTGTCAAATACTTTGATGAAGCAGAATTGGTGGACTATGATATCATCGAAGAAAATTATCCCATCTACTGCGACAATACATCAACAATTGCGGTTTTCTGAAAATCCTGTCATGCACTCAAAGACAAGCACATCGACATCAAATATCACTTCCTCAAGACCACGTGGAGAAGGGCAATATTCATTTGGAACACGTGGGAACCGACTATCAAATCGCCGACATTTTAACGAAAGCACTTGATGCGAAACGGTTTATGCTTGAACTCAACTAAATTCAATATAGTTTTGTCAATACTAATGATTTTATGTTTAGTTGAGTTGTGAGTAAACTAGGTTCAAATTTTAAAACATTTCAAAGTTTCAAAGAAACTTCCTGCGCGCCTAGCATCTCATGCGCGCCTAGTATCTAATGCGCGCCAAATGCATATGCGCGCTCAAACATCTCTGCGCGCCTATTACGTAATGCTATCTATATCTTTCTGCGTGCCTTGATGAGTAATGCGCCCCTTCATGCGCGCATTTACTTCTGCGGCTCAATAAATGATACCATACTTATTATTTCAATAATTGAAGGTATTAAATTTTCACAAGTACCAGGTACGTAAATTCCCATCATTTATTATAGGAATTTTTGTCTTTTGACATTCCATTATTGTTCAAGGGTACTTGTGCAATTTTTTTCCCTCGTTTTGCGTTTTTCAAAATTTTATTTTCTGGGGATATATTTCTTGCACCCCAAACTTACTCCAAAATAAATGTTTTTGGGGTTTGTGCAAAAATTAGTCAAAATTGCTCATATACTTATAGGGAAAGTGGAGCAGTTTTTCAAAAACCAAGATGTCACATCATGACACTTTATGTCATTCTGCATATAATGTTCTTCAAATCACAAAAACCCTCATAAATGCGTCGTACCTCTTGTCATGATGAGCCGAAATCATAAAACCCCTCATAATGTGCATCTTTCAACTTCCATCTTTTAAATTTTAACCCTATTATTTCCATATCAGTGCAAAATTTTTAATCATAACCTATATATACTTCCCTTCACTCTCTCTCACCAACTCCATCTTTTCCCTACACCCCCTACCAACTCTCTCTCCCGTTTCTCTCTGCTTTCTCTCTCCTTCTTTTTCTCTTTCTCTATATATATTTCTCTTTTCTTCTTCTAAATTTCATTAATGGGTCCTAAGAAAGCTTCGAAATCTACACAAGACGAAATGGTATGGATTCTTAAACTCTAAAACTCTTTAAATTTCTGAATATTTTTTTTTGTTTTCGTCATTCTATGTTCTTCGCTTTTTTTTCAAAACCCGGATCACATTTTTCTTGTTTAATCTTGCTTCGGTGATCCGTTTTCAAAATCGTTTGCTAGGTTATGTTCGTTTCATGATTTCGAGTCTTTATAGCTAAACTTTTCAACGATCAAGTCATTATATTTCGCAAATCTGAAGATTTTCCATTATTGACTTTTCGGTTTTTCGGTTCTTTGAATCCATTTACTGGATTCGTTGTTGATTTTACTTGTTTTGTTTTACATTTTTGTTATCCTTGTCTTCGTGCGGTCATTTTGATATATTGTATGCTTGATTTGGTGAAGTTTCACAATTATGTGTTCTTGGTGTTCTTAGTGTTCTTCGAGCACTCAAGGCATGTTCTTCGTGTTCTTCATTATTTTTGCTTGACTTGGTTTCATTTTTCAAACTTGTTTTCAAATTTTCACGTTTTGATTCTGAAAACTTGCATATGTATGTTTGCATGTGTTTGTGATTTGTTTTTTATACTGAGTTTAAATTTCTACATAGTAATGCGCCTATATATGAATTCATGCGCCTAGTATGATTATGCGCACATTGATATTATGCGCCTCAAAGTAATTCTTGCGCCTACTTGTGTTTGCGCCTCAATCCTTTATGCGCCTAATAACATTATGCGCCTACACTTACTATGCGCCCCAAATTCATACTTAGTCAATTTTTATGTTCAAATTTTTTCTAGTATATTTCATAGAACCATAAATATGCTCCCCTGTATTTCTATTCGCCTCATAATTTCATGCGCCTACTATAAATCATGCGCCTTGACTCACTGTGCTCTCTTATGCTTATGCCTATGACTCTCTGCGCCTAATTATTTTATGCGCCTAAAATTTTGTATGCGCCTAGTCCTCACTTTACTTATTTATGATTCTATGCGCCTGATTCACACTAATTCCTTTCAATGTTTATCTTTTTCAGGATCTCAATAATTTCAGACCTGGTGTGAACCTTTGATTTAATGAGCTAGCTGCTGATCCCATGGGTGTAGATGTTATGGAATATATCAGACTTGCTGGACTCCTTCCCTTATTCACTCTGGAGCAACCTTTCTACTCACCGCTCCTAGTTGATGAATTTTCTCCACAGCTAAATTTGTGGAAATTCCAACTGATGTAGAAGGGATGGTGCGCTATCGGATACGCGCAGTGGTTCAAGATGTTGAAATCACTATGTCTGCTGGCACTATCAAAAGATTGTCAACTTCAACACAACTGGCCCTTTGAGTGTTGCTGGCAAAATCATTCTTATTCAGACGCTGCTCAAAATATTATGGCGCGCTCTCTCTTAAGATCCCTACTCTTCAAAACAATATCAAAACTGTGGAAATTAGAGATGGTGGTGATTTACTGGCGCATATTGCGCATCTGGTTAGCACTTCCATTATCTTCAAAACTGGAAATGTCAACAGATTTACTATGGAGCAGTGGGAATATACAGCTGCTATTATGGCAAAGGACCATCCCTCAACTGGCCTCATATCTTATTCACAAATCTTCAGGACCAGATTGACAAGTACAATAAAAACAAGGCTGAGGGAAGACGAAGTTCAAGACTCACTGCCGTATTCTAACCAAGATCTTTCTCTCCTATCCTGCTCTTGCAAATTTCCTTGCTCAGAACCCAGCCTACCAAACCACTGATGTCCCTATTTTGGTAAGGACAGTTTAGTGATGAAAAGGCGCAGAAAGCGCATGGCCAGCGCGCGCCCAGGGTGAAAGGCGCTCAGTTGGTTGATGAAGCCAATGATTCTGATGAAGAAGCAGCTGGCGCAGATGGTGAAGAAGAACCTACAGTAGCGCCACGCGCAGAATCTAGACCTGCTCCTGGCGCAGTTAAAGGCAAAGGCAAAGGGATTGCTGAAGAACCAAGCAGACCTGCTAAGCGCCCCAGAACCGACACTGAAGAAGAAAAAGAGCTGAAACGCGCTAAAGAAGCCAGTAGACTGGAAGCGCAGAAGAAAAGAGATGAAGAATACAGATTGCAATAGGCTGCTGATTTATCTAAATCTGAAAGGCGCAAAGGCCCAGGGTCTAGCGCTGATGCACGCGTGCCTGCTCCTAATGCGCCTCCAACTGTTCATGCGCCTCCACTGATCGACAAACAACTCAAAGAAAAAATCTCTGCAGATTTATTTGGTGAAGATATTGAGGATCAACCTCAGGGGGAGCCAGAACCTTTCAGGCACAAATCATCTTCAGTGCGCCAAAAGGCTCCTGCGCCTCAACTTGAAGAAATTTCTTCAAGTGCAGAGTATCTTCCATCTCCTCCGCGCTCCTACTCCTCCGATGCGCCCCTCTACTCCTGCGCCTCCTCCTCCCACTCCTGATATGAGTGTGGTTATTTCTCTTCTACAGCAACTCCAGCAAGGCCAATCTCAAATGAACTAACAATTAGAGCTTCATACTTCAATGCTTACTCAGCAGCTGATGAGATTGCTGCCATTAAGGGGGAGATAAAGCGCATAGATGCCAACATCAAGGACAAACATTTCCTGACCCCTCAAACAGTGGAATGATGGCTATTGATCAGATGAACGATTTATTCAAAGGTACTCTTGCTTCCCTTCATGAGCGAATTAGCGTGGCATCCAACTCACCGATGGCCAAGATTTTATAACGCTATAAAGGAAGTAGAGTTGAACATAGCCGGTGATATAAGGAAACTGTTTGAAATGGTGGCTGGAGATAGCCATAAGTTATTGAGCGTTGTTGATAAGCTCAAAGAAGTTAAGGATGAGATACAAATCCTGGGACTATCTATCTATGCGCAGAACCAAATGATTGAACCAAGCGCTGCTCAATTGCGCCTGATTCACATGCGCCTGATCTCATGCGCCCTCTTCCAGCTCTGCTCCTGCTCTAGCGCGCATGTTGACATTAATCCTGCTTTCAAAGATTGAAATTTTGAAGGAATTAGTTGTCACCTACTCAACGCCGCGCATTCTAGTGCCGACAGGCGCTCAGATAGGATTTCCTCTGACATTGTTCAGCGCAGGCTGCCATTGAAGCAAACTTTCAGAACGTTGAAGAAAATGTCGCTCAACAGCAAGCCATTACTCAACGCACCATTGATGAATATCAAA
>JAOWBW010000116.1:128739-237617 GCA_026119855.1 Campanula takesimana | reverse complement strand
ATTCATTTTAGTCCCCAGACTTAACGAAGTCAGTCAGAAACTTAACGGGAAGTGACAGAAACTAACGAGAAACACTTAAAATGGGGGAAACACAAGATCAAATGTGCAATCGGGGTGAGCGGTCCAAGGCGGGGTGTCTACAGAGCCCCTCGGCGACGTGGATTGGCAAAGCAAAACGCGGCGACGAAAAAGTTAAAAACACCCGCCGAGGACATCACCAAGAAAAGGTAAAGACTCGATGAAAGCATGAATTTGAAATGCGAGAGATAGTGGGCATCCCTGTGTGAGTGGCTTTGTTGATAGGGGGGGTGGCATGATCCATTAGGTGAACCTGCCGGCTGAATTATATTGAATGAGGCCGTTAGTGAACCTTTGAACGAGGCCGTTAGTGAACCTTTTGGAGAGGCCGTTGGTGAACCTTTGAAGAGGCCGTTGGTGAACCTTTGGGAGGCCGTTAGTGAACTTTGAAGAGTCGTTAGTGAACCTTTGAGGAGGCCGTTAGTGAACCTTTGAGGAGGCCGTTATTGAACCTTTGAGGAGGCCGTTAGTGAACCTTTGTAGAGGCCGTTAGGTGAACCTTTGAGAGGCCGTTGGTGAACCTTTGGAGAGGCCGTTAGTTAACCTTTGAAGAGGCCGTTAGTGAACCTTTGAGAGGCCGTTAGTTAACCTTTGAAGGAGTTAGTGAACCTTTGAAGAGGCCGTTAGTGAACCTTTGAGGAGGCCGTTAGTGAACCTTTGAGGAGGCCGTTAGTGATTTGAGGACGAATCCGTTAGTGAAATTCGTTGATGAAATATTGCTTTGAAGCCGCGTGCCACTTGGAGTCACACTTGACTTTTTGACTTGTGGGGTGCGGGAACAGTTGACCCGACCAGAAGAATGTTCCTGCTGGGGATGAAATGTTGAGATTGGCTCTTGAGGGGGGGGTATGGCACCCGTGACAGAACTTAGGGAGTTCAAAATCTGGAGAAGGATAGCCTACTTTTGAGTGGGAGTTTCTATCATACTTTCAATCTTTGACATGCCTTAAGGGCGGACCAGAAGAAGGTGTGCCCAACTGGGTGTCCGAGGACCGGGGCTGTGTCTTGATTTAGGCTGGAAATTTCTGACAAGGCCTTTTCTGAAGTGATCTAGACTTGGGAGGCGTGCGCTTTCCTCTGTAGGCTTGGGACGCGCGCGCATTTCAGACCGCTGGCGGGTGGCGCGCGCGTCTGGGAGGCGGAATTCCAGGCTTGACATTTGCTGGCCAAAAGACCCCCCAACAGCTACAATATCAGCTTCTGTTCGACCACTTGATTCTCACAGCTCCTTTCTGCCATTTTTGAACATCATATTGTTGCTCAACTTTGCTTGTGATCAACATTTTCCATGGCTTCCAATTCTTTTGTTCTTGATGCCAAGGTTGTTAGTGGGTATGAAAAGGACTTGGACACTTTTGTGTATTCTTTCAAGACCCATCCCAAGAAGGCCTTCATTAAAGACTTCGGGTTCCGAATTCTTTTCACTTTGTGGACGTTGAAGCCGGATTGGGATTTGTTGAGAGCTGCCGCGGCTTTCTGGGGTTGCGACAGCCATACCTTCAACTTTTCAGCTAATGAAATGGTGCCGACTGTTGATGATTTCGGGGCCATCCTTGGCATGCCTTTGGCCAGTCGGATTGCTGTCTCTAAATATCACCGTGGTGCCATTGACTCTTGGGTTGAGTTATTGAATCTCCCCGTTGAGGACGTGAGGAAGATGTTGCACGGTACTGTGATTGACATAACTGAGGTGCCGATGTTCTTCAGTTTACACTCGGAGGATCCGGCGGTTCAATCTTTCAAGAGGAATGCCATGGCCGCTTGTCTCTTTAGTGAAGTACTGTTTGTCACACCCTTCGGGACTGCGGATGCGCAGTTGGCTGAGATTATTTTGCAAGCCAAGGAGCAACAATTTAGTATAATCCCTCTTATTGTAGGGGAGACGTTGCATGGCCTTGATGAGTTACATAGGACGGACAAGATGTGTCGGGGAAGCCCTTTGCTCTTGACTATATGGCTCCGAGAATACTTCAAGATTTATTCCCGGATGGTGATTTGTCTCCTTTTGCTGTTCATAGGAGCAATCTGTTGATCCGGGATTTATCTGAAGACGGTTGGAAGAAATTCTTTGCCTCTCGGGTGACCGTCGATATTGAGTGGTGCCCTCCTTCTTGGGGTCTTCGTCCTTTTGTGGAATGGACTCTTGGGTTTCAGCACGTGGTTGTACCTGGCTTGAGAGATTCTTCATTTTACCAGCCAGAGCGGGTTCTGCGGCAGTTTGGTCGCCAACAGATAATTCCTTTTCCGAGGGACGGAATGCTTCGTCCAGTTGCTTACATGGGTCCGGACTTCTCGAGTGAGCTTCAGTCGGCTTGGGGAGATGATCGCAACCGTTGGGCTTTTGCTCCTCTGCATCGGGGGAGTGTCTTCCTTCCCGAGAGCTACTTGGATTATTTGTTTGGCACCCTTTACCGTGGTATTACTTGGGTCGATGTGCTTCGTACCGAGTTGTTGGGAAAGGGTTTTGAGCCTAGCAGCGCCTTGAGATATAGGGAGGCTGCTGCTGATTCGAGTAACATTCTTGCTGACCCTTTCGGTACTCCTTTGGATGAATTTTATGCTAGGAGACATGCCGCAACACAGAAGGTTTCGGTGCGTATCAGTGCTCCTCCGCTATCCAAGAAGAAAAGGATTGAGAGACGATCGGGTGGTCCTTTGAAGGCTAAGAGAAAATTGGACTTTTCTTAGTACCCTAAGAGATTGCAATTAAATTAGACCACTTTGTTTTAGGATTTAATGTTTTGATGTCTTTTGTTGCTCAATAAATCCGTTGTAATGGCTTGAATAATTCATTGAATGAATAAAAATTGCGTCTTGTTATTTGAAGTGAATTGGGTATTTTTGATATGTTTTATACCGCACCCGAAGGTTGCCTACGTTCCTCCATTTGGGAGGCTCAGGTCTCCGTAGTTCAAACAAACAAAGACCATTTTTTTTTGTACACCCTGTTTTTTGCCTAGACCGCCCTTTCGGGTTTTCAATCTAGCGGGCTTCTTTTTTGCACGTGCTCTAATTTTTGCCTAGGCCACCCTTGCGGGTTTTCAACCTAGCGAGCGATTTTTTTTTTTTTTTTTTTTTTTTTATGGTCTTTGTTTATTAAGCATAGAACCTCTTGAGCTTGTCGAGGTTGACCTCCTTTGGCAGCTGGTCACCATCTAAATCCACGAGTCGGACTGCACCGCCGCTTAGTATCTTTTTGACCATGTATGGACCGATCCAACGGGGTCCCCATTTCCCCAGGGGATTCATGGCATTAGGAGGATGTTGTCTTAAGACCAAATCTCCCACATTGATGTTTCGAGGCTTCACCTTTTTGTTGAAAGATCTTGCCATCCTTTGCTGATACGCCCTTGTGCGTTCGAGTGCTCTTAGCCTTTTCTCGTCGAGTAAGGCTAGCTGTTCATATCGACTTTGCATCCAGTTGACCTCGTTGACTTGATTCTCGAGGAGGACCCTTAGAGATGGGACTTCAAGTTCGATTGGGAGTACGGCTTCAGAACCATAGATTAATGCATACGGAGTTTCTCCTGTTGCTGACCGTATTGATGTGCGGTAGCCCCACAATGCTAATGGTAGCTTCTCGGGCCAATCCCTTCCTGTTGAGGCCATTTTCTTGACGATGGTCTCGATGGTCTTATTTGCTGCTTCAACCGCGCCATTTGCTTAGGGACGGTAAGGAGATGACTTATGTTTGGTGATCTTGTATTCTACCAAAAGTGCATCCGTTTCCTTCTCAAAGTGAGAGCCGTTGTCGGAAATGATTTCGTGAGGCACGCCGTATCGGTACAAGATATTAATCTTTACAAATTCGGCCACTTTCTTGGCATTGAGGGTCCGATAGGCTTGTGCTTCGACCCACTTTGTGAAGTAGTCGACGGCCACTAGGACGAATGTCTGCCCATTGCTTCCGGCAGGATGGACTTTACCGATGATGTCTATCCCCCAACAAGAGAAAGGCCAAGGTGTGACCATGTTGTAAAGTTGTGAGGGTGGAGCATGTTGTAGATTAGCATGGAATTGGCACTTGGCACACCTTTTGACTTTCTCGATACAGTCTCGTTCCATAGTGCTCCAATAGTAACCAATGCGGAGTATCTTCTTGACCAGCATAAACCCATTCATATGGGGTCCATACTCTCCTTCGTGCACTTCACACATTATCTCTTGAGCTTCGGTCTCATCGGCGCATAAGATATTGATCCCGTCGTGGTGTCTTTTGTAGACTCGATCTCCAATCAGTACGTACCGAGAGGCTAGCCTTTGCAGAGCCGCTTGAGACTTCTTATTGCTATTCTCGGGATAAGTGCCATCTTTGAGGAAATTCATGATATCCGAATACCACAGAGAGTTTGTTTGAACCTCGTTTATCTCGATACTCATGCAGTACGCCGGACTGTTCCTTCGGGCAATTTTGAAAGGCTTCACCATTTTCCCTTTGGGCATTTCGACTCATGAAGCTATGTTGGCCAGTGCATCGGCGAAGCGATTTTTATCCCTTGGCAGGTAGTTGAAAGTGATCTCTTGGAATTATTCAACCAATTCTTCAAGATGCTGACCATACTGTTGGAGGGTCGGGTCTTGTATTCGCCATTTACCCGATTGCTGATTGATAAGGAGCAAAGAGTCGCCGAATACTTCTAGTTCCGTGATGTTTCTTTCGAGAGCTGCTTCGAGCCCTGCTATGCATGCTTCGTACTCGGCAATGTTGTTGGTAGCTTTGAATTCCAGACGGATGGCAATGGGAGTGTAGATGTCTTTTGGATCGACAACAATACTCCTATACCAAAACCGTGTTTATTGGCGGCGCCGTCGAAAAAAAAGTTGCCACTTATTTTCCTCGGTTGTAGTACAAATTAAATGCTCGTCGGGGAACTGTACGTCTTCCCCCTTCACTTCGTCACACGGGAATTCGGCAAGCTGGTCACTGAACACTTCCCCCTGACGGATTTTAGTGTGACGTAAGTGATATCATAGCCGGCGAGCATGAAGAACCATTTGGCTATTCTTGTTGACATGAAAGGCTTCTCGAAGATGTAGCGGAGCGGGTCCACCTTGGCTACTAGCTTGATCGGAAAATCTTCCATATAGTGTTTGAGCTTTTGAGTAACCCAAACCAATGCTGCACATGACTTCTCTAAGACAGAGTAGTTCTTTTCGCCTCCTTGGAATCGGCGATTGACAAAATAAATGGCATTCTCCTTTGTGGACTCTCGTTGCTCTTGTGCTAACATAGCCCCTAGGGCTTCATCATTGACAGTGAGATAGACCAAAAGAGGCTTCTCCTTGTGCGGCGGAACTAGAACAGGAGGGCACGTCAAGTAATGCTTCACTTGGTCGAAGGCTTCTTGGAACGCGTCGGTCCATTCTAAAGCCACATTCTTCTTGAGTAGCTTGAAGATTGGCTCGCACATGGAAGTGAGTTGGTGCACAAACCGACTGATGTATTGCAGTCTGCCCATGAAACCTTTGATCTCTTTCTGCGTCTTTGGAGGAGGCATGTCAATGATTGCTTTGATTTTGGAAGGATCTACTTCAATTCCCCTTTCAGTGACCATATAACCAAGGACTTTGCCTTGGATAACCCCGAACGTGCACTTTGCAGGGTTGAGCCTCATCTTGTGTTGACGAAGCCTTTCGAAGAACTTGCGGAGATCGATTAAATGTTGACCATCGGTCCCTTTGGAGTGAATGATCATGTCGTCCACATAGACCTCGATTTCTTTGTGAATCATATCGTGGAACAAGTCTGTCACGGCTCTTTGGTAGGAAGCCCCAGCGTTTCTTAACCCAAATGGCATGACTGTGTAGCAAAAGGTACCCCCACGGTGTTGTGAAGGCTGTCTTATGTTGATCTTCCTTGGCCATGAGAATCTGATTGTACCCAACGAACCCATCCACGAATGGCGAACCTCGTAGGAAGCAGTGGAGTCGACCAGCATATCGATGTTAGGGAGCGGAAAATCATCTTTTGGGGAAGCTTTGTTCAAATCCCGGAAGTCCACACAAACTCGAACCTTGCCGTTTGCCTTTTTAACTGTCACGATGTTGGCTAACCATGTCGGATACTCGATAACATTGATGAAACCCACACTGAGGAGCTTCTCGATCTCTTCTTAGACTTGCAGAGACCATTCTGGCTTGATCTTTCTGAGCTTCTGCTTTACTGGCTTGGCATCTTCTCTGATCGGAATTCTGTGCTCCGCTACCTTTCTGTCCAAACCCGGCATGTCTTTGTATGACCATGCGAACACATCCACAAACTCCCGTAGTAGTGTAGTCAATCTGTCTCTGTCGTCCCCCTTGAAGAAGCTTCCGCCCTTAGTTTCCCTTGGCTCTTCGTCGGTACCCAGATTAACAACATGCAATTCTTCGTCAGCCCTGGACCATTTTCACCACGACTACGGACTTGTTGAGCAAGTTCATTTAAGTATGTTTTGTTTTCGTGGTCTATTTCATCATAATTTGAATCGTCATTAACTTGTTCATTAAGTTCATTATTAGTTAATTCATCATTTATGATATTTGCAATCTCAGGGTACTTAGAAATATCAAATTTTTCATTAGCAAAGAAAGGAAACACACGCTCGGCTATGGCCTCCATATCCTCTTAGGTGAGGGTATTAGAGACACTCTCGGACTCGAAAGTAAGTGTGAGCCGCTCTTCCTTTGCGGCTGTGCGGGGTATGCAACCCATTTCTTGGACTAAGAATTCCTCGGATACCACGGGCCCTTTTGTAGAATACCAATTGTTGATCGGCTCGGAGCTTGGCGGGATCTTACTGATAGTCTCATCCATGATGACGGTGTCATGGATGGCGTTGACTTGGCATTCATTCATTATGGCAAGCTCTTCGAACATGGAGGCTAAACCTGTCTGTTCTTCCCCCACGATGATTTCTGTCTCGGACTCTATAGTCACCTTCCTTCCCCACCATTCACGGGGCGACATGGGAGTTGGTTCCCTTTCGGATTTCTGGATCTCACAATCGGAGAAGATTTCGAGACCGGGCTTTTTGACACCCTTATTGTTAACCCATGGCTCGGGAAAGATCATGTATGGAACGTCTTCCCCTTGGCGGACAAAATAGCCCTTCAACGTCTTGCGGTAAGGCCTTAGATTAGGGACCTCATAATGACGGCATTCTTTACGAGCTCGGGCCTTTTCATTATTGATCGCTTGCTCTTGTTTCAAGTCCTCTCTGGAAGGTTTGTACCCCAAACCGAATGTGTTCTTGACAAATGGGACTTGCACAGGATGTAGGATTCCTTGTTGATATTTCCCTAGGCCTAAACCAGGGAAGTAGTCCATATTCCTCATCATGCGGAGGACTTTGTGATTGCTGGGGGTCCATGATCCGTTTCCTCCTTCTTTGTCAATGGCGTTGATTGAGACGCCGGAGAGAGTGGAGTCTGGTAAACCATGCTGAACTTGGTGGACGGGCTCACCTTTTCTGTGGATAGTGACGTTTTCGGCCATGACGGTCACTATTTCATCACCATTTCGGATCTTGACACATTGATGGAGAGTTTACGGGACGGCATTAGAAATATGAATGCATGGTCGACCCAAAAGCAAGTTGAACGAGGCCGGGATGTCAAGCACTTGGAATGGAACGGACATGACCATACTCCCAAACTCGATGTCTATTTCGATCATGCCCATGACTGTATGGGCGGTGCTGTCATAACCTCGGATTACTTGAGTAGAAGGCTTCAAATCGGAATCCTTAAGCCCCAGTATGCCCATGATTCTGCCAGGCATGAGGTTGAGTGCGGAACCACCGTCCACTAAGACTCTTGAGATGGGCCTCCCCCTTGCTCGTACCTTGAGGTAAATAGCCTCGTTGTGGTCGGAACCAAATGGTGGAAGGTCCATATTGGCAAAGGTGATGACGTTGCCAAAATGAATGTGACCGATCATTGCTGTGAGGTCCTCAGGAGTAGTATCAGGAGAAATTGATGTATCATCGAGATTGCGGATGATAAGATCTCGGTGTTTCTTTGAGGATGCGATGAGGTCCCAAATAGAGATGTTGGCTTGAGTTTTCTTGAGTTGGACAAGTAGAGGATCTTCGGGAGTGTCGCGAGCTTGCGGCCTTTGAGAAGAGGAGCTTGGTACGGAAGTGGAAGGGTTGCTTTCTATGACTCGACCGGATCGAGTTAGCATGTTGACGTTCCCATCTTGCTTCTTTTTCCTATTCTCTAGTACTTCCCTCATTACCTCATCGTAAGTTACAATATAACAAGAATTGTCAAGTTTATTCATAACATTGGGGCCCCCATTCACAATTGGGATTGAATGGGTGGTCCCCTCGAGTTCTCCTATCTCTATTACATTGACATGTTCGCCATTAGTCACTACAAATTCTTTCTTGTCTATGAGATCTTGAATGACATTGCGGAGAACGAAGCATTCCTCGATGGTGTGGCCACTATATTGGTGGTAGCCACAATATTTGTGGTGAGCATGATTGGGGTTGACCGTCTTGGGTTGGTACCCTTGTACAGGTGTGACTTGACCCTTTGCTTTGAGGACTTCAAAAACTTCGGTTTGAGTCATGCCTTGGAGAGGCGTGTAGACACGGTCATTTCGAGACTTCTTCCTTTGGGGTGGAGGAACCTTTTTGTAATTCCCCTTATCGATAGTGACGGCGTTGACCGAGGCCTCTTTTGTGGAGTTGGAAGCGGCCTTGTAGTGGTAGCTAGGAGCACTTTTCTTCACTTCTTTGAGCAACTCGTCCATTCGGACCCCCGCCTCATACATTTAGGATAAATCCGCATAGCAAGGCCCACTTAGGTGGGTGCGGAGATAAATTTTGAGACATTTGAGAAAGATATCCATTTTCTCCTTGGTATTTGGACTTTCCACAATCTCGGAGAGTTTATCATTCCATCTCCTTGTGAAGTCGATGAAGGACTCATGGTCTCGTTGAGTAGTGTTCTCTAGCTCTTTCCTTGTGGGCCGGTGAGTGGTGTTGCCTTGGTATTGGTTCTTGAAGGCAAGCATGGCAGAGTCCCAATCAAGACGGACAGTGAGCGGGAGAGTAGCATACCAATCTTTTGCCGCCCCCTTGAGAGTGAGAGGAAAGCATTGAGCCATCACCTAGGTTCGGAACCATTGCCCAAATATAAGTCTCAATGTGAGCCATAGGACAAGAGTTTCCCTTGAATTTTCTTATGTCGGGCATCTTGAACTTATCAGGAAGAGCGGCCATAGTACTCATGAGGATGGATGATTGATAAAGGCTTGTGTCGGAGCCTTTCCCCATGTTGAGCCCATTGAATTTTTGGTCGATGTAGGCCATGATAGAATCCACCATTTTGGGCTCATTGTTCTCGGAACTTGGCTCTCCCACTTTCTTGGTGCGGGTGTTGACATAAGGACTTTTGAACAAGCCTTTGGTCCATTCGGATTCGTCATCGTTATTTTTGCTCTTCCCCTTGGCAAGATTAGTGAGCTTTTCTTTCATTAGCTCCATCTCGGCCTCGTGGGCCTCCGTTTGGCTATCGAGGTGGGATTTCCAAATGTCGTCTTTGCTTTGCGCCTCCTTATTAAGGGTGGAGACTTGCTCGAGAGTCATGGTATTGTTGGTGTTGGAGCCGCCGGCCATTGTTGACGTAGGAGCTGTTGGAGTTATCTCTTCACGGACTAACCGATTTGCCGAATCCCGGTAGAGTTTGTAAGTACCAATTGAACCTATATTGCAGAAGAGGCCCTTGTCAGTCTCGAGTAACACTTGCGGTCCACGAAGAGACTTAGAACACACAGTTGGGCACACGACTCGAACCACATAAGAAAAGACTCTTTTTTTTATATATAAGTCGGAGGGAATGGATCCCTTTTGGGGTTTCTAAGAAAATAATGGAATCGTCACACTAGTATATAGACCATCTCGCGGTCCCATATACTCATCGGATTCCATCGTGTTTGTGAATCCTACATGTATCGAGATTAAACTAAATTAATGTAGTAAAGCATACATGCGGGGACGGATTTTTATTTTCGTCCAAAAAAACCACTTTTGGGGATGGATTTTTATTGCGTCCGTTTCAACAAGTTGGCATGTATGATTTGAAGACATTAGTTTAGGGAAATCTCGGTACATGGAAACCGACTTGAGTCACGGAGTATTAGACCCTAACTAGAATTGTGTGGCTTGTGCTCGGCTTGAATATGAGGCTCAAAGGTCACCCCCGGCATGTAGTCATGAACTACGCCTCGGGCTGAGGTTTACCGCTTCGAAAGAGCCAATGTCGAGTGGAGCTTGAAACTTTCTAGGACGGGCCTCGACCGGTTTGGGGTTGGACTTGTGCGACTCGATAGTGAGCAGTTCATAGGAATATGTGCATGAAGTGTGAGGTCTAACAAGTGACAAAATATTTTTTATATTTTTTTTAAGAAATAAAAAAAAACAAATAATCACATAATTACAACTTTTGAATCACCCGTGTGACCGATAAAATAGATCAAAAAATTAAAACAGTCTGAAGTTCAGAATAACCACTGATGCAGCCAACTGTGCCCACACCCCCATCATACTGCTCTGTTCTGAGACCTGTTTCTGTTCTGGGAACCAACCCAGAAGCGTGCGCCTCTGAGTGTTGATACGAGACGCGCGCGCCTGGCGCGATGCTATTAGGAGGCGCGCGCTTCTGGGCACACCTGTCAGATTGTCAGATTTTGGACTCAGGTGATTGCCCTGGTCCTATGTGTATATTGTAACCCCTGCAGAAATGATTAGTGGAGAATAGCAGAAGAAGAAAATGAAGAACATGAAGAAGCAGGCGATTCTGGTCCTTGATGCGGGATGCGCGCGCCTTAGGCTGAAGAGGCCAGAAGCGCGCGCCTCCCCCATCAGGAGTCAGAATGCCCAGAAAAGATGTAGATTTTGATCAGAACGCAAGTTTAACCCTCAAATCATCCCCAGCGGAGTCGCCACTGTAGATACCCCGGGGGAGCCCACGGCTCGAGGCTAGAGCGCGCGAGTTATCCTAGGATGTCTAACTTGTTTTTAGAGTCGCCACCTATGTTTTGAGGAACATAAGAAAAACCTATTGATAATAGCCTATGTTTGATTACGAAAACAGAGATTCCTTGTTTTGAGGTTCGGGGGTTAGATTACGAGATGGGAACTACCGAAACACCCATCTCGCCCAACTAAAGTTGGTCTTGCTTGATCAAAATCTACATGAATGATAAACGTTCTTCTTCTTCTTCTTTAAATAATAAAAAGGGGTTTTAAAAGAGAGTTTGGAATGTAGGAGATAACTCTTTAACCGGCCTCAATGAGATGAGGTGATCATTAGAGTCATGTCCCAAAATGATTTGGGTGATTGCACTTTGATAATATACAAAAAGAGAGAGAAAAGAGATGAAGTTGAGAAGGGGAAAGAAATAGCTTTACCTAGACTTCAAGAGACTTCAAACACTTCTTGTTGAATTACTTGGAGAAATCCTTTGGAAAATGCTTTGAAAGTAGGAAATTTGGTTTATTGCAATATGAGATTGAGAGCCAAGGGTCCAAGGTCAAGGTCCTTGAAAATGGAGGTAAAGGGGGGGTTTTTATAGGTGAAAGAGAGATGTTTTTGGTGCCAAAACTCAGTCACCAAGAAATCTTTCCCGGGCAAAATCCTGTAAATTGAGCAAGGGAGAGAATCCTGGCCAGAAATCTGTAACCGACGCCCAGAGGCACGCGCTTCCTGCTTTGGGGGCGGGGCGCGCGCGTGTCTGGATCCTCCTTTCGGAGGCGCGTGACTCAGAGAAGACGATTTTGACAGAATGGACTAGAAAGTCAGCCCTGTTATTCAGTTTAGTCCCCAGACTTAACGAAGTCAGTCAGGAACTTAACGGAAGTGACAGAAACTAACGAGAAACACTTAAAATGGGGGGAAACACAAGATCAAATGTGCAATCGGGGTGAGCGGTCCAAGGCGGGGTGTCTACACCTACCGCCTCACCATTTGTACTGCATGACAACCCCATGGCCCTTCTCAACTTGGGGCATCTACATCATTGGAAAAATTTACCCACCTGGCAGTAACGGTCATGAATTTGTCTTGGTAGCCGTAGAATATTTCACGAAATGGGTCGAAGCCAAATCCTACAAGGTCTTAACCTCAAAGAAGGTCGCGGTATTTATAAAAGAGAATATCATGTGCTGCTACGGGTCCCAAATGAGGTCATCACCGACAATGACTCACACTTTGAAGGAGAGTGTGATCGGTTGCTAGAAGAATTCAGAGTCACCCGCCACAAGTCTTCCCCCTATAGGCCTCAAACCAATGGCGCGGTGGAAGCCGCCAACAAGACACTTGAAAGGATCATTAGAAAGATGGCAACATGAGGGAAGGATTGGCCTGAAAAAATCTCGATCTCTTTAGAACATAGGGCCATCAACTACTCTACTCTCGACTCAATAACATGCTAAAAATACAAATAAAATACCTAAATGAACTAATGTTTCTGCAATGACAATGGGTGGATATTTAGAACATAGGGCCATCAACGCTCCTCACTTGTCCACCTTTTCTTTTGACTTCTCCGAGTCTTTTTTTTCTTGATGTCAAAAATCTTGATCTCTTTCCTCCCAAGGTCAGGTGATCTTCCGGCCTCCTTAATAAGTCCGGCCACCCTCAAATCTGTGTCAACCGCAACCTGAGCCCGGAAGTCCCCTATCCATGCTTTAACCTTGGGTACTGCATGTAACGCCCATCCTTAATCTCGTTAAATATTTGACTTATTTGTTAAATTTTTGACTTGCTTGTTAAATTCTTGGCTAGCATATTTATATGCTATTTTATTTGAGTTAATTATTTAACTACTTTAAAAAAAAAATTAAGGTGGTTAAATGTCAAAGTTGAAAGTTTAGGGGCCTTTTTGTCAAAGTTAGAACTTGAGGGGCCTAGTTGCAATTCTTTGAAAGTTTAAAGTATATCTTGTGGGTTTGCTTCTTCTCAGAAGCATTTCTCCCCAAATTACTTCTCGTACTCCCTCTGTGTAAAGTTAGGGTAAAAGCTCCACCCTATTCTCGACTCCTCGCGATTAATTATCCATCTGTTCGTGATTCTGGTCCCGGATAAATATTCGTGGCGTTGAATAGAGCATTCCAGACTGATCAGAAATTTATTTGGGTCAACTTGAATTTTGACTAGGTAAGCTATTAGCTTCCCCTTACTTGTAATAACATGTATATATGTTATTTCCGCTACTTGTTCTTGTTAAAATTGTGTTTTGGGCAATTTTTGTGATACTTGTAAAATTGGGACAAAGGGAGTAAACGTATATTGAAAACAAGAATGAATTAGACTTGCAAGTGTCTGGGAAAGTTAGGAAATTTATACTCCTATTCGTGAGACGGTAAAATAGTAACTTGATTTAAATAGTATTAGAAAAATCGTACCATTATTTGTGGTACGGGGAAATGAATGGAAGTATCCCTAGATGGGTATATTAGTATAAAATAAAATTGTACTTATGCTTTTGGGGACGGTGAAATATTAAATAGGAATAAAAGGAAACTGTCCTATTATTTATGGGACGGTAAAAGAAATGAATTGAGCCTGAATTAATGTTTTGGGTATTGCCTAAGAGTTAATAAAAGTTACTCCTACGCTTGGGACGGAAAATTATTTAACCTGGGAAAGAATTCGGATTTTGGGCCTTGGGCGACCGCCCATTTTGGGCTGGGCGACCGCCCATCTATCTGAAGCATTTTGTTCTTGGAAAGCCTGATTTTGGGCGACCGCCCACACCATTTTGTGCGGCCGCCCATATGTCCTGAAAATTGTAAAACTTGTTCAATGATTGTATAAGTTGGAAATAACCCTTGTTAAGGCATATAGCCTTAGGATAAGATGTCCTAGTAAGTATTGTGATACCTTAGGGGTATCAGAAGTGAGTCTTGAACATGATTACTCATTAAATTAAAATGAGAACTTGAGTATAAAAGGAAGAACTCTTTTATATATCTTGAAAGTGCTATAAACAAGCACTTATGTGTTATGCTTGTCTTGAAGCCTATGATTGTGCACCTTAGGGGCACCAACTAATGTCTTGAATATCCTATGTAGGGGATTAAGAACTTATAAGTATGAGTTGTATAACTCATTTACTGAATTTGAACTCGGAGTATTCTTGGTTTAGGTTTAGGGTACTACCCTAGATGGCCTAGATGAGTGTTGTAGAACACTCTAGTACTGAAAAATAGTCCATTTGTGAACAAATGAAATGTGGACTTGAATCATAATTAAATGATAACTTGAATATAAGAGTAATAACTCTTTTATGTGTCTTGAATGTCCTAAGAAAAGGATTGGAAAATAATATGTGAAAGATGTATAGTTCATCTTCTTAGCTTGAACTTGAAGTATAAGATAATTAATTCTTGTACATGTTTAATCATCCAAAGAAATGGATTGAGAACTTGGATATAAGATGATAAAATCTTGTATATGTATTGAATGTCTTGAATGTCTTAAGTTGAGACAGTAACTTGAAGTATAAGACAATAAAACCTGGTACATGACTTGAACATCCAAATAATTGGATTAAGACTTGAATATAAGATTATAAAATCTTGTACGTGCCTTGACACCAATATAGGTGTATGGTAATAAACTTGAAAGAGTCTTGATGTGTATATGCAAATCTTGCATATATTTACTTGATAGAATGTGGCTTCTTGATTGAGTGGTACACGGTATGAATAACCAAAGAATTGGGTTAGGGAACTAGATAGAGAATGATTAACTCTACTACATACTTGAACTTGATACGTGGATATTGGAAGTGCTATAAATAAGCACTAAAGTGTAAATGATTTAGTTTCTAATCGTGTATATACTCAATGAAGTATATAAAATATAAAGAAGATATCTTGTCTTGAAATGGTTCCTAAAGAAAATAGGGACTAGTGTAATATGAAGATAATTCATATAATCGTGAATCTTACGATTTAAGTAATAAGAATAACTATAGAACACAATATGTGTTAGAAAATGTATTCGATTACTAACGATACATATACGTGAGATATGACTGTGATTAGGTATGATGTGACCTATTCTACTACGTGTTTAGAGTCTAAGGTATTGGGCTCTATTTGATAGTAAGGGTATAGTGATAGACACTTTAATGTGTTAAACGTGATATGAATATGTACGTGCAAACTTGGCATGTGACAAAATGATATACCCTACTACTTGACTGAAGTCTGTTATAAATGGACTCTTACTTGGATTGATCGTGTTACATGGACACTTATGTGCCATAGTTAAACTTGATTGGTATTCGCAATAATTGAGTACGTGTACTTATATTCTCGTGAGCACATGATACATAATTACATGGTGCATATTCTCGTGAGCACATGATACATAATTACATGGTGCATATTCTCGTGAGCACATGATACATAGTTACATGGTGCATATTCTCGTGAGCACATGATACATAATTACATGGTGCATATTCTCGTGAGCACATGATACATGATTACATGGTGCATAAAGAGTAGTCCACTAATAAGGGACTGAGTTCTGTTCTGTAGTTCAAGTAAATATCTACTTGTGCATTCTTGGTGAGTCCAGCTGGTTCTCCTTGCTTGTTCGGAAATATATAGGTTCACGCTTGTCGCGAGAGCTGGGGTTTAAGTGACAATCGGGTCCCTATGTATTTCCGCCCGACCCCTTACTACTGGCCATAGTAAGGGCATAGCTTCATTGGTTAGAGCAATAAGCCTGACCTAAGTGAATGCGACTGTACTGAACACCACGTGGATCTTGTTCTTGTGGAGGACACTGGTTACCAGGTCTTCTTATATACTGTACTCCTGTCCTATTCACCATGTGGATCTTGTTGTTGTGGATGGCACTGGTTACCAGGTCTCCTTATATACTGCATAGCAGTTCCTGTTCCTGTTCTTGGTTGTCCTCAGCTAGAAAAGCATCGACAACAAATGGTATTCTTGGGAGAAATAAGGAAGGATTCAGGTACAATGCGTGATAGGCCTATGTGCATCTTGGTGAGCTGGTTTAGCCTCTCACTCTACTTGACTACTTGTTACCTGAACCTTTCTTGAGCTTGATTACTTGTTGAGTTGGCTTAGCCTCTCCTATACTTGTTAGTTGATGATACTTGATATATGATTACTTGAGTATCTACTTGTATTGCATGATAACATGACATATAGTTGCATGTTAATAGCTTACTGAGATTTATCTCACCCTTTATTTGTTTAATTGTTCCCCCCCCCAGGAAAGCAGGGGATAGTACGCAGTGAGGCTCGACTTAGCTGGGAACTTACTCAGCAGGATGTTCTTGTTTGAGACTAGTGTCCTTTTATACTTTGGTAAGGACGATCTTGTATGAGTTATTAAACTCTGGGCTTGTATTGGGGTAGTATTTGTTGTCCCTAGACAGTTCTTGTTGCTAGCTTATTTGCTAGGCATGTCTTCCGCTGTATGTAACCATTTTGGTTTAAATTTTCTTGGTCTAGAACTCGTGTGAGCTATCTTAGCTCCCTACTCCTGAGTATATATATCATGTCAGTTTTGTTTTTAACAGGTATTGTTCCTATTTCCCGTTAGTTTCTTGTTTCTTGTTAGTTACGCGCACCAGGTTCGAGGTTCTATTAGGGAATCCCGGGACTTGGGGCGTGTCAGGGTGGTATCAGAGCTATGGTTTAGCTCTAAGCCTGGATAGGGTCTATGGCCTAGGTTGGGTTAGTCTTGGGTGTGTTTCCGACGCCGAGTGCTTCGTTACTTGTTGTTATACCAGGCATAGGACTGGTGTTGATAGTGTTGATCCAATTGGATTAGATGGTTTGAGAATCGAGAGCGTGAGTCTTCAAAGACTTAGGCGTATCTATCTTGTCTTGTGGACATTGTATCGTGCTATATATGCATGCTTGTCCTTATCTCGTGAATTATGTGAAAGTGTATTCTCTAGTAAGAGACTACGTGTTGATATTGTTATGAATAAGAGCTTGATAGAAGTGTGGGTGATAACACCCTATACGTTTTATGTTAATTTGGTCGTGTCACCGATATGGGACATTGATGTGATACGTGATATAGCTTGGCTGTCTACGTGTCATGACTTGGCTTTCTATGTGTTAGGCCAATCTTGTTTACCATAATAGATGGTAATTAATTCTCTGTTAGTATGCTTGACTATTTATGTGAGCATGATAGATTTATGCATAACCTTTATGTTCTGCATTGAAAGTCTAGAAAGGGTTCTTCAGATTGTACTGGGTATTTAACCTATGTGATTGATAGTGGAATTTCTAAACCAAACCAGATGGATGTATCCATTCTTGATGAGAAACTTGGATTATCTTGAGTTGTGACAGTGCGAATACAGTGCTGACATCTGGATTAATGTTCTTGACCTCAATTGAGTTAAACGAGTTGAAGATTCAACTTGAGAATTTCTTGATAGAGGATATATCTACCTTGTAGTGGATGTCTGAATTGAGTATCTGTGTTGACCTATTAGTGGAAACAACCAAGGTATGCGTGTTCTTGAGATATTCTTGATCTTGTTAGAGATTCATGAATGAATTTCGAAGGCAGCTCCATTGTTAACTATTTGACACCGAGAGCTACATCTTTTGATGGATTGTCTTGATGGATTGATATACGTAAAGTCAGTTTTGAATATTGAAATGATGGATAACCACGACTTCAGTATCTGAGATTGCCTAGTGGATTTGACTAGTATTACAGTGATCTGGAGGATATGACCAGTTCTATTATTTCTAGTGGATATGTCAAGTTTCACCAATATAGTGGATTGACTAATCAAGTCTGTTTGACTTTATGTGTTTTGATGTTATAGTTTATACATCTAAATTGCATAGAATAATTGTGAGTATCTGTGCATAGTCGTGATGTTCTTGAGTTCTATTTGTTGATCATATATGTTATAATCTTGATCAGTAAAATTCGAGGACGAATTTTCTTTAAGGTGGGGAGGATGTAACGCCCATCCTTAATCTCGTTAAATATTTGACTTATTTGTTAAATTTTTGACTTGCTTGTTAAATTCTTGGCTAGCATATTTATATGCTATTTTATTTGAGTTAATTATTTAACTACTTTAAAAAAAAAATTAAGGTGGTTAAATGTCAAAGTTGAAAGTTTAGGGGCCTTTTTGTCAAAGTTAGAACTTGAGGGGCCTAGTTGCAATTCTTTGAAAGTTTAAAGTATATCTTGTGGGTTTGCTTCTTCTCAGAAGCATTTCTCCCCAAATTACTTCTCGTACTCCCTCTGTGTAAAGTTAGGGTAAAAGCTCCACCCTATTCTCGACTCCTCGCGATTAATTATCCCTCTGTTCGTGATTCTGGTCCCGGATAAATATTCGTGGCGTTGAATAGAGCGTTCCAGACCGATCAGAAATTTATTTGGGTCAACTTGAATTTTGACTAGGTAAGCTATTAGCTTCCCCTTACTTGTAATAACATGTATATATGTTATTTCCGCTACTTGTTCTTGTTAAAATTGTGTTTTGGGCAATTTTTGTGATACTTGTAAAATTGGGACAAAGGGAGTAAACGTATATTGAAAACAATAATGAATTAGACTTGTAAGTGTCTGGGAAAGTTAGGAAATTTATACTCCTATTCGTGAGACGGTAAAATAGTAACTTGATTTAAATAGTATTAGAAAAATCGTACCATTATTTGTGGTACGGGGAAATGAATGGAAGTATCCCTAGATGGGTATATTAGTATAAAATAAAATTGTACTTATGCTTTTGGGGATGGTGAAATATTAAATAGGAATAAAAGGAAATTGTCCTATTATTTATGGGACGGTAAAAGAAATGAATTGAGCCTGAATTAATGTTTTGGGTATTGCCTAAGAGTTAATAAAAGTTACTCCTACGCTTGGGACGGAAAATTATTTAACCTGGGAAAGAATTCGGATTTTGGGCCTTGGGCGACCGCCCATTTTGGGCTGGGCGACCGCCCATCTATCTGATGCATTTTGTTCTTGGAAAGCCTGATTTTGGGCGACCGCCCACACCATTTTGTGCGGCCGCCCATATGTCCTGAAAATTGTAAAACTTGTTCAATGATTGTATAAGTTGGAAATAACCCTTGTTAAGGCATATAGCCTTAGGATAAGATGTCCTAGTAAGTATTGTGATACCTTAGGGGTATCAGAAGTGATTCTTGAACATGATTACTCATTAAATTAAAATGAGAACTTGAGTACAAAAGGAAGAACTCTTTTATATGTCTTGAAAGTGCTATAAACAAGCACTTATGTGTTATGCTTGTCTTGAAGCCTATGATTGTGCACCTTAGGGGCACCAACTAATGTCTTGAATATCCTATGTAGGGGATTAAGAACTTATAAGTATGAGTTGTATAACTCATTTACTGAATTTGAACTCGGAGTATTCTTGGTTTAGGTTTAGGGTACTACCCTAGATGGCCTAGATGAGTGTTGTAGAACACTCTAGTACTGAAAAATAGTCCATTTGTGAACAAATGAAATGTGGACTTGAATCATAATTAAATGATAACTTGAATATAAGAGTAATAACTCTTTTATGTATCTTGAATGTCCTAAGAAAAAGATTGGAAAATAATATGTGAAAGATGTATAGTTCATCTTCTGAGCTTGAACTTGAAGTATAAGATAATTAATTCTTGTACATGTTTAATCATCCAAAGAAATGGATTGAGAACTTGGATATAAGATGATAAAATCTTGTATATGTATTGAATGTCTTGAATGTCTTAAGTTGAGACAGTAACTTGAAGTATAAGACAATAAAACCTGGTACATGACTTGAACATCCAAATAATTGGATTAAGACTTGAATATAACATTATAAAATCTTGTACGTGCCTTGACACCAATATAGGTGTATGGTAATAAACTTGAAAGAGTCTTGATGTGTGTATGCAAATCTTGCATATATTTACTTGATAGAATGTGGCTTCTTGATTGAGTGGTACACGGTATGAATAACCAAAGAATTGGGTTAGGGAACTAGATAGAGAATGATTAACTCTACTACATACTTGAACTTGATACGTGGATATTGGAAGTGCTATAAATAAGCACTAAAGTGTAAATGATTTAGTTTCTAATCGTGTATATACTCAATGAAGTATATAAAATATAAAGAAGATATCTTGTCTTGAAATGGTCCTAAAGAAAATAGGGACTAGTGTAATATGAAGATAATTCATATAATCGTGAATCTTACGATTTAAGTAATAAGAATAACTACAGAACACAATATGTGTTAGAAAATGTATTCGATTACTAACGATACATATACGTGAGATATGACTGTGATTAGGTATGATGTGACCTATTCTACTACGTGTTTAGAGTCTAAGGTATTGGGCTCTATTTGATAGTAAGGGTATAGTGATAGACACTTTAATGTGTTAAACGTGATATGAATATGTACGTGCAAACTTGGCATGTGACAAAATGATATACCCTACTACTTGACTGAAGTCTGTTATAAATGGAATCTTACTTGGATTGATCGTGTTACATGGACACTTATGTGCCATAGTTAAACTTTATTGGTATTCGCAATAATTGAGTACGTGTACTTATATTCTCGTGAGCACATGATACATAATTACATGGTGTATATTCTCGTGAGCACATGATACATAATTACATGGTGCATATTCTCGTGAGCACATGATACATAGTTACATGGTGTATATTCTCGTGAGCACATGATACATAATTACATGGTGCATATTCTCGTGAGCACATGATACATGATTACATGGTGCATAAAGAGTAGTCCACTAATAAGGGACTGAGTTCTGTTCTGTAGTTCAAGTAAATATCTACTTGTGCATTCTTGGTGAGTCCAGCTGGTTCTCCTTGCTTGTTCGAAAATATATAGGTTCACGCTTGTCGCGAGAGCTGGGGTTTAAGTGACAATCGGGTCCCTATGTATTTCCGCCCGACCCCTTACTACTGGCCATAGTAAGGGCATAGCTTCACTGGTTAGAGCAATAAGCCTGACCTAAGTGAATGTGACTGTACTGAACACCACGTGGATCTTGTTCTTGTGGAGGACACTGGTTACCAGGTCTTCTTATATACTGTACTCCTGTCCTGTTCACCACGTGGATCTTGTTGTTGTGGATGGCACTGGTTACCAGGTCTCCTTATATACTGCATAGCAGTTCCTGTTCCTGTTCTTGGTTGTCCTCAGCTAGAAAAGCATCGACAACAAATGGTATTCTTGGGAGAAATAAGGAAGGATTCAGGTACAATGCGTGATAGGCCTATGTGCATCTTGGTGAGCTGGTTTAGCCTCTCACTCTACTTGACTACTTGTTACCTGAACCTTTCTTGAGCTTGATTACTTGTTGAGTTGGCTTAGCCTCTCCTATACTTGTTAGTTGATGATACTTAATATATGATTACTTGAGTATCTACTTGTATTGCATGATAACATGACATATAGTTGCATGTTAATAGCCTACTGAGATTTATCTCACCTTTTATTTGTTTAATTGTTCCCCCCCCCCAGGAAAGCAGGGGATAGTACGCAGTGAGGCTCGACTTAGCTGGGAACTTACTCAGCAGGATGTTCTTGTTTGAGACTAGTGTCCTTTTATACTTTGGTAAGGACGATCTTGTATGAGTTATTAAACTCTGGGCTTGTATTGGGGTAGTATTTGTTGTCCCTAGACAGTTCTTGTTGCAAGCTTATTTGCTAGGCATGTCTTCCGCTGTATGTAACCATTTTGGTTTAAATTTTCTTGGTCTAGAACTCGTGTGAGCTATCTTAGCTCCCTACTCCTGAGTATATATATCATGTCAGTTTTGTTTTTAACAGGTATTGTTCCTGTTTCCCGTTAGTTTCTTGTTTCTTGTTAGTTACGCGCACCAGGTTCGAGGTTCTATTAGGGAATCCCGGGACTTGGGGCGTGTCACTGCAGCTATTCTCCTTTCAACCAAAGCTTGATAATCCTCGACGATATCTCCAGTATGGTTACGGCCACTTGCCACAGCCTCGGTCTCCCTCAGAGTCTTACTAGTGTCATAAACCTCCCCAAGAATGGCCTCAGACCTCTCCTCAATGAGCCTCTGAGTCTGTCTGATAGTCCGTTCATACCAATCCAAGTAAACCGTGGCCAGAATCGTGCTAGTCGTGCCCCTGAGAAGCACCCGAGCTGGAAAGAGAGAATGCATCCACAGTTGGGCTAACATAAAAATGGTAGATGGATCCCACATGGATAGTGACAAAGACCTCAGGTGCTCTGCATTGACATCCGACCACTCCGACAAAGGGGTTTGCAACAAGCCAAACTGCCTACGGACTAAGGAAGGAATGTAGAAGGATGACCCCAGAAGTCCTGGTACCTGAACAATGGAGGAACCACCCTGATGCTCTCTCATGGAAACAATGCACCAATACGGAACCCGCCAGCGGATCCGCGAGGTCTGAAGCCGAGCCATGAAAACTTCCCAGTCGCCCTGGGCAAAATTCAAAAGTATGCCTCTCAGAGAATAAGACCACGATTTGTGAGACAGAGGAGACTCAGGAACAGCCATCAACCTCTCCCTCAACCACATGGTAAGAAGAGCGGGACTACCACTATGTATGAAGCCATCACCCAAGCCTAAACGGTCCATGCCATGAAGGGTCTCACCTAAGATCAAGGGGACAATGTCTCTCCCTGTAAGGCATTCCTCGAGGATGCACAACAAAACCCTATGGCAAGTGCCCTTAGAGCCAACCATGTAGAAAAAGGCAAGAACACATAATCCAAAGGCATGCCACGAAGCCTCATCCGTGCGATCCTGTGAATATCCCTTTCCGAAAAATGCAGGCGATGCATGGGAAGTCTTTCTTTTATTTATCTTTTCTATGGGATTAGGATATTCAAATTGGCATTTAACCTATTAAGAGTCACCACGTTGTTTTTATTGAGCTAAAACATTGAGAAAAAGCTAACAAAGAGGGCTCAGGGGTCAAGTTACGACAAGAGAAGAATATCAAGTTATCACTCCTATCGCCCGATAGATCGGACTTTCTATCATGATGAATGTGTTAGTAGTGTGTTAGTGATTGAGACCGGATCCGAAGATTGCCTACGTTCATCTTATGATGAGAAGCTCAGGTCGACGTAGTTTGCACATAATCAGAATAGAGAGAAGAAGTGGGATCATGCATAATGAAGGGGGAGGAGAAAGAATCATACAAGATGATCACATCCTAAAATAATGATTATACCATTGATAAGATCAATGTGTATTCGTCATATTCATCATTGGAGAATTACTGATCATGGGAATAATTACCTAAAGTTTAGGGTTTAGAAGTAGTTCCTAGATTTTGTTGATCATCATCGGCTACGCATTATAAGTAGGGATTAAAACATTAGATCTAGCATGTTCAATCTAACATATTAATAAGAACATCATGAAACATGTATGAAATAACACATAAGCATAAAGATCGCTACCCTAGATATAGAGCATGTTATGAATTCTAGCACGAACATGAAGAACACGTTATGAATCATATGAATATAGATGTATAAACATAATGAAACTAGCATAAATCTGATCTAAACTAAGAAAACATGTAGAATTCTCACCAATCTTGACAAGAACGAAGTCTAATCTTCTTGCGCGGATTCGCCGGACTTTCGAGATTGTTAGAAAGGCTTAGAGAGAGAGTTCGGTCTGCAGTTTAGACTGTAGAACTTGGGGGAGAGAATTGTGTGTCAAAATTATGAACTGAGGTTACCTATTTATAGGGTTTCTAACCCAAAAGAAGTGGCCGCCCGGCCCTTCCCTGACTGGCCGCCCGACCGGTCCAAGTGGTTGGCTTGGTTCCCAATGCTCTGATCAATCTGGACTCTGCAGGATGATTAGATAAAGTCTATCTTTGCGGCTTCATTCGATCAGGTCGTCAATATCTCCTTATCTGGGCTTTTCGGGAAATCCTGGATAAGTCCCATACAGTTCGTAAATACCTGGGAGGTCCCTGTGAGTTCTAGAATGCCTAATAACTCATTTTTAGGTTGGGTACTAAAATAGCCCCTCGGTGACGTTTCTTGCAAGGCATGGAGGCTCATCGATTAAGAAAGGAACCGATCTGAAACATGAGTTCCAAATCGAGAGAGGAGTGAGAGGAACGTGACCAGGTTGGTCGGGCGGCTGAACCTTTGTCAGACTACCTACGTATCCAAATGGAATCAAGACGGTCGTAGTTCGAGAACTGGGGAGAAAGAAACGTCGTCTTTTCGCTGAGGATAGACAAACGTTCGTTTGAGCAATCAAGTCGCACGGACCCTACTGGGAGAAAAGAAAAAGAAACGAAACATCATGGAGCAATAAAGTCATTTCAAATGGACTTTACTGGGGAAAGGAGGCGAGGCCATACGCATGATACGACAAGAATTTTTAATAATCGAGAATCATAATTAGGAATGGATTCAAACTTCCTATAGAGCGCGCGTAATCAAATAATAGATAATCTTTTAGGATTAGAGTTTATGGAGGATTCCGACCTTTAATTATAGATTGATTTTTAAGGATTTAGGGTTTATGGAGGATTCCGACCTTTAATTTATAATCTTTAGGGTTTAAGGAGGTTTCTGACCTTTAATTATAGATTGATTTTTAAGGATTTAAGGTTTATGGAGGATTCCGACCTTCAATTTATAATCTTTAGGGTTTAAGGAGGTTTTTGACCTTTAATTATAGATTGATTTTTAAGGATTTAGGGTTTATGGAGGATTCCGACCTTCAATTTATAATCTTTAGGGTTTAAGGAGGTTTCCGACCTTTAATTATAGATTGATTTTTAAAAATTAGAGTTTATAGAGGATTCTGACCTTCAATTTATAATCTTTAGGGTTTAAGGAGGTTTCCGACCATTAATTATAGATTGATTTTTAAGGATTAGGGTTTATGGAGGATCCCGACCTTCAATTTATAATCTTTAGGGTTTAAGGAGGTTTTCGACCTTTAATTATAGATTGATTTTTAAGAATTAGGGTTTATGGAGGATTCCGACCTTAAATTTACAATCTTTAGGGTTTAAGGAGGTTTCCGACTTTTAATTATAGATTGATTTGGTAATTTGGAGGCTTTCCGGCCAATTTTGATTAATTCTTGGTCAAATTCTGGTTAAATTTGGCTAAGGGTGCTAATTTTGGATTAAAAATAAGCCGAGGGGATAAATTGCAAATTCTGGCGCCTGGGGGAATAACTGGCCGCGTGGCCAGTCCTTCTGATGGATAAAATCCTCGTGTAATAAAAATACTTTGCAAGTGTACAAGTGCCGCAGCAGCAGTATACAAAAGTAAGGGTCGAACCACAGAGACTTGGATTAATTCTGAGTTAATTAACTATTTTAAAAACAATAAAATAAAAGATAATAAAATAAGATAGATGATCAACATGAGCTAGCATATAAATGATAGGATTTGCAGAATATAGATTCACAATCATCTCCCCTACGCTATGATAATAATCAAGTTATCAATCTCAATTCATGGATTCGTTCACTTATGTAAGGATTGGGACGGTGTGGCGGCCGGATTGCAATCTGTTTCTCTTTAGCTAATCACACTTCGCAAATCAAGTCCATGTAATTATTTAAAGAGTCATTACATTCTAAAGAACATATAAACTTACACCCACTTGATTTCTATCACGGCATCAAATAGATATATTAATCAAAGCATTGGTCTACGCTTTAATCCCCAAATCAATGGCGGAGTTAAAACCCTAAATTGTTAAAAAGGCCAATAATGACTAGTTCAATTATTGAAACCCTAGAAACTTGATTAAAATACTTTGACAAACAAGAATGAGAAAGAATACAAGATTAATATTAAAGCATAAAATTGATAAAAATTTACCTCCAATTCGTAGTTGGTGAAATTGTTCTTCATAGACAAAGAACAAATTTCTCCAACCTTGCAAACCTTACAAAATATTAAGTAGCTACATGATCCATAAAAAATACTAAAAACCTAGTCTAGTATTTATAGGGAAAATTAAATCTAAAACCTAAACTAAAAAGGAATTGTAAAAGAAAAAGGAAATCAAAAGAAAAAGGAAACTAATAAAATCAAAATCCTAAAATAAAAAGAAAACTATATAAAAAAAATATTCTGCTTGCTTGCGGCTGACTTTTTGGACTGAATTCCGAATTTACACTTTAGTCCCTAGAGTTTCATGATTTTGCAGTTTATTCCCTAGACTTTCAGTTCATTACAGTTTGTCCTGAAGTTTCAGAATTGGCAGATTGGTCCCTGGATCCTTCAGATTTTTGCACAGCAGTCCTTGTCCTTCACAACTTTGATCAAGTAAGCTCATTTTCTCCCCATTTCTTCTAGATTGAGCACATAACCACCCTACACAACAAAAACACAAAAAAGAACCTAATCAAATAACAAAAGCTTGAGAACAAAGCAATAATTAAGCCTAAAAGTATCCAATAGAATGAGTAAAAACTCATTCATCAAATACCCCCAAACTTAATCATTTACTTGTCCTCAAGTAAAAATAAAAAAAATAAAACTAAACTACTAAACACTAAACATAAATACTTCTATAACACGAAAATAAAGAAAACTACTACATTCTCTTGGAATAAATTAAATATTTTTCTTAGGCAAAATGATCAAGCTATAAATCTCTTGTGCATATAGAATATAAATACCATTCCTTAGCCTATCAAGATATGAATAACTTTATAAAGCATAGTACCCAAACATTCTCTTGTTGAATCCGTATTAAACCAAGGCATAAGAAAAATTCAACACACGATTCTCCTTTAATGAGCTCCCATACAATTTATCGCTTGATTCCCCTTTATATTTATATATATATATCCATAATAAAGTTATTCATATTTCTGGCCATTTAGGTCTTCGTAGGTACAAGAATTTTTATTTATTCTTGGAATGGGGATTGACACCAAGGATTGGGAATTATCGTATTACCACATATCCCTTTTATTTTGGCCTTTACCGCATTTTTGCGAGCATTCGATTCAATGCTTTCACTCCTTGCCATTTCTCCCACTCTTCTTAACTAAGACCATTTTATTGGGGAAATTTTTTATACTCAACTGGGACTCACCTCAAGTAGACTCATAGTCCAATTTAACTCATGCCTACCCTTTAATCACACAATCTCACATAAGATAATGCCAGGGTACTATAACTCGATAAAGATACCCAAAATTTTAATCACCCAAAGATATGATATATATTGAATAGTGCACTAGAGAGTTGTAACTTAATCATGGAACATAAGTTAAATATTTAATAAATTCCACATGTACAGAAATTCACAAGCTTTTATCCCTTTTTGCAAAATAAATCATCATTGGAGGTAGTAAAATAGTAAAGAGTACAGAAACTACGAGAGATTTTTTTTTTCTTTTATCAAAAGCAAGAAAATGAGTTTGACCGCACCGAATTTGCCTACGTTCCCCCTAGGACAATAAGGGGCTCAGGTCACCGTAGTTCGAACCCGAAAAAAAAATATTTACAAACTAAAAAAAAATGAAAAATAAATAAATTAGAAATACATTCCCACCCCCAAACTTAGAATGAGCAATGTCCTCATTGTAACACAAATTAAGAAGAAAATTAACACATACAGGGTGATTATGGATCCTATTAACATAATAACATCACTCAACCACCACTTTAAAAGTATACTTACCATTGGAGACCCAACACTGATATCACAACTTCACAAGGGAGAGAGTAATAGATCCACAATATCATCTTATAAACCCACCAACATTCCAGCAAGATTTTCGATATGAACCATAATTAGAGCACTTGCAGATTAACAAAATAATTCACTAAATTGGATTGTAGCTGAAGAATACGGTCAGAAAGTTGAAATTGACTACACCAACATTACTGCCACACTAGGTCTGAACATAGACTTTGATGCACCTGAGTCTCTGACTAATGAAGAGTATGATGGACTAGCAACAAGATTAATTAGATCTACTGATGTTTGCAAGCCCTACCGCAAAACCTTTCCGGAGGTAATGTACTACATTGGTCACCTGGTTGGCCACGGTCTTCTTTGCAAAAGTGGCAACCATGGAAACTTTAACACCACTCAATGGCACTTGTCAACCGCAATCTACTTGGGAAGAAAGATGAACTGGCCTAAAATTCTTTATGGCTTGTTAGTCAATCACATCAAGCACTACTACAAGCAGGTGTCTGATAAAGCTCCCACCAAATATAAGAAGAACTCCAGGTTTCTCTCCATGATCTTCAAGTTCATTCCTGAAACAAGAAGATCAATTGGCAAAGACAAGGATGCCAAAGTTACTATCTCTTTATCCAAAGTCTTTGATGTCAAGACTATGAGATCTACTTTCCGCAATAGATTTGGTGATACTCAGTATCAAGAATATCTGACCCGTGACCCCAAAGAACCCTATGTTGCTCCAAACTACACAAAGGCTGCAAGAATTGCTCTGGGACTTGATGCTCCTGATAAATCCACATATGTTCTGGATGAAGAGGATGATGAAGAAGCTAAGGATGAGGAAGAATCAAGAAGAAAGGTCAAAGGCAAAGGGATTGCAAGTGCATCGACTGCTCCTTCCAAACCCAAACCTCTGACTGGAGTTATCATCAAAGACCCTTCAACGGTCAAGCCCCCATCCAGAATCCTTTCTACCGCTCCACTTAAAATCAAATCAACCGCGCCTCTCTCAAAATCAATGGGCTCTAAATCTGCCGTGTCTTCCCCAACCGTTCCATCCAAATCTTTCAAATCAAAGTCTTCTGCACTCCCCACTTCGTCTCAGGGGGAGAAATCCAAGAAAAGGGATCTCTCACTCAGTCCCATCCAAACCTCAAAGAAATCCAAGGTATCTTGACCCCCTCCTTCGACCGCTTCTCCTGTCTTCACTCCATCTAGTTCACCTATGCAAAGTGACCATGATGAGGATGTTGATGTCCCTCCTACTCAACCGTAAAGACAATGAGCTAAGCATACACTTGAATTGTTTGATGAGCCTGATGATGTTCAGTTGTTGGAATCCGGTGATGAATCCAGAAAGAATGATAATCAAGGTGCTAGCGCAGTGATGAAAACAGTTGATGTGGACAATCCTGATTTTAGTGATGATAAGGTTGATGATCAAACTTTTTATGAAATTGCAAAGCCTACCGCTGAGGTTGAAAAGCCTGATGATGTGATAAAGATTGAGGGTACTGGTCATGGTACTACAGATGACCGTGTACCTAGTGACCATGATGATGATTTGACCAAGTCTCATTCTCTCTCACCCTCTCGTACTACTCAAGCTTCTCCGACTGCTCCTGGTACGTCAGTCGACCCACTGACTCACTTGTTGACCGCTGTTGAGTTCCTAACTCAAGTCAACTTGGACATTCAGACTGAGGTAGCCAAGCTTGCTGCAAATCAAGTAAAACTGCAGAATAAGGTTGATCAACTCAAAGCCTCAAATTCATCGTTTCAGCAGGAAGTCACATCTTCTATTGTTGAGACCATTAAGGGGGAGAGTCACACTATATCAAAGGCCATTCTTGAAAGCCTAGCTACCGTAAATCCAATCTTTGCTATGAACGCATCCACCTCAACCGCTTCTCTTTCCCGTGCTCATCTCAAAGAAGAACTCAAGTCATAATCAAATGCCATTGACCATTCTGTGGTCAAGATTATTGATGAAGTTGGCAAAGAAATGTTAAAGGTGATGTCTAGCAATAAGAATTTTCTATTTGAGAAAATGGATATAGTGAAGACCTCTCTCAAGGCAGAAATCAATGCCTGTATTTCTGTTGGGTTGTTAACGGTCGCTGATAAGTTCGTGCCAAAGATAGAAGTGATGAGACAAGCTATGCAAGTCCACACTCAAAGGCTTGAAGGTCAAACTTCAAAAATTGATAGGGTCTATGAAATTTCTAACACAAATGTGCAGGAAGTGATCAACAAGATTTCAACCCTTCAATTGACCATGGACAACATTGCCGGATCTCAAGGCTCCTCCTCTCAAAATCAAGCGACCGGACATGGAAACAGGATTGCTAGAGAAGATGAAGATGAAGGCGAAGATAGCTTCGAATTTCCAACCGTGAACAGCCTTGACTTTTTAAAGATCAATGACCTCAACAATCCCATCATCATTCCTGGTGTTGGATTCTCAAAGAAAATTTAAGTGTCCTACCATTTGAACTGACCGTGTGTGGTCATGTTGAAACAATTTGGTGATGTTTAAAACAATTTACTTTTATGTTTTTTTTTAATTGGGTCTGTAAAACTTAATCTCTTTTTTGACTTTGCACTCCTCTTGCTTTAATGGTTATATTTCTTTTGAGTGCCCTTAATGTTTGATAGATGCATTTGCATTCCTATTGTTGTTTCTCTCTAAAAATGCATTCAAATTTCTATCTTGCTATGATTAGAATTTTGTTTATCTTTTTAGGCTGATAGAAATCTATGAAACTGGCTTAGAGTGTGCATTGACTTGGGGCA
The DNA here is from genome assembly GCA_026119855.1 of Campanula takesimana. NCBI lineage: Eukaryota > Viridiplantae > Streptophyta > Magnoliopsida > Asterales > Campanulaceae > Campanula > Campanula takesimana. Next base: position 207,023 of record JAOWBW010000116.1, on the reverse strand, counting down.
TGAAAATTATTAAAATAATATTTCTTGAAAATATGTTATTACCAAGTACAATGAGTTAGCCTCTGTTATAGTAGGTAATGGTCTCAATCAAATAGGGGGAGATTGTTGGGTATGCTGATTATAAACCACTCCTATTACCTAGATTTGATTGATCACATTACCTAATTTTATCTTTTGTAGACTTTAGGATATATTGTAAGAAGTGTTAAACTTCATTGTTAGAATAGTCCACTTTGATAGTATAGGCTTTAGATGAATAGGTCTTAAAAATTTCTAAGTCTGGAATTTTAGTGGTCAAGACCTTGACCGTTGAAGATCACTTGACCGTGGAAGATCACCTGACCGTGGAAGACCACCTGATCGTGAATCTCTCGACCGTGTGGCCTTGACCGCAAGTGAAGAATTTATCCAGTAACCCAAGTTTGTTCAAACTTAACCTTGGTCCAACTATGGTTAGTTTAGAACGTTGCAGGACTTGGACCCCAAGTAATTCAAATTTGAATTCATCTAAGTGGGACCACCTCTTATCTGCAAAAAGGACAAACTCAGTTTGAGCTCCAATTAGAATTCAACAGCTCATTGTCCTTCAACTTGGAGCCCAAGTAATTCTAACAACTATTTTCTCATTCAAGGCTATAAATAGCCCTTAAGTTCTTCATTGAACATTGCTGAGATTCAAAAGAGAGAAATTGCTGTTGAAATACTTGGTGATTGAAGATCATACTCAAGATTTCCAGAATCCTTTGAATCTTTAAGTGCTCACCTACAAACCTTCAAAGATCTTCAGCAACATTTAAGTCATCTCAAGCCTTGTAACACATAAGATTCATTAGGCTCTAAATCATATAGATTTCAAAGAGCTTCAGATTCTTACACACACACTCACCCTAATTAATCAATTACATAGATTGAATCAAAAGGGATACACTGGTCTAAGTCTAGGATTTATTCTTCATAGAAAGTAGGTGTTGATTCAAAGCTTCATCTCTGTAATCTGTACACTCAAGAATCAATAAAGACCTCAATTTAAAATCCAAGATTGACCATCTTGGTAAAGGACATAGATCTTTTAACAGATCGAACCTTTCCAAATACTTGTGTTATTTACTTACTGCTCTTTACATTCTGCAAATTTACTTTCAAGTATTGTTCATCTTGTTCTTTATTGTTCATATTAATCTTGTTTGTCGTTTAGTGTTTTGATCTTTCAGATTCAAGAACTGTTGTGAATTGTGTTTGTATGTTCTCCACATTGCCATAGTTAATATCTGACTAACTTATCATTTGCCAAAACTTCTAAGACAACAACTTTCAAACTCAACCATTCTTGACTGCAAATCTCTTGACTGCACCTCCTTTGACCGGACTCACCTGACCGCAACCTGGTTGACCGTGAGTGCTGGTGTTCCTTAGAGATTTCTGTCAAAATCAACTCTACCTTATTTCCATCGAAAACTTCCGCTGTGCATATTACACCTTGACTGTGTGGTTTTTACTTGACCGCAAATTCAAGATTGTAGGCATTTGGTTGAATTTTGAAAAAGGGTTGAAATTTTAAATAGGCTATTCACCCCCCCTCTAGCCTTTTTTCATAGCCTTGTTGTGTCTTTGGGACCAACAAGTGGTATCAGAGCATCCACCTTTATAAAACTTCTGTTTTTCAAGCTTAACAGCTTGGTTGCCGATTCAAAATGGCAAGTCAGAAAACTATGGCAACGGTTAACTTCACTCACGTTCCAGCGTTCAACGAAGATAACTTTGACGTATGGAAGCACAACATTCTAACTCAGTTCTACTCCATGGATGAGCAACTTGGTGATTGTTTTACCATTGGACCATACTTCCGAATGAAAGCTAATCCGAATCCAGAAACCAATGCAGACATACCATCAATCAAGAAACCAAAAGCTGAATGGACCGATAAAGAGAAAAGACTGATTGGAATGGATGTGAAAGAAAAGAGCATACTCCTAAGTACTTTAAGTACATCTCAGCGTCGACAAATCATGGAATGTGCTAGTGCAAAAGAACTTTGGGATGCAATTGAAGATTACATCGAAGGAGATCAAGCTTCCAAGGAAAGCAAAAAGTTTGCTATTCAAAGAAGATTCAACAACTTTGCTAAGATCCCCGGTGAATCACTTAGAGCCACTTATGATCGTTATTGTGAGATCGTGAGTACTTACACCGCACTTGGAAAGAAGTTTAGCAAGAAAGAAATCAATGTTAATTTTCTAGCCGCTCTTGGTTCTCAATATCTTCACAAAGGAAACACTCTTGAAGATACCAAGTTACTAGATAATATGTCACTCAGAAGCCTCTATGCCAACCTCAAAGTTTTTGATATCAAGCTCTACAACATTCAAGAAATGGAGGGAAAGACTAAAAGCTTATCGTTGGTCGCACAAAAGGAAGAAGTGATCGAAGAAGAAGATCCAAAAATCTCCACATCTGAGTTAGTAGATATGGACGATGATGATTTTTCTATGTTCGTGAAAAGATTCCAAAAGTTCAGAAAGATAGCAAGACCCAATTCTTCAAGCAAAACTCCAGCAAGGTTCTCAAGGAGCAACTCAACAAGTAAGAAAGAGTACTCCAACTTCTCTAAGAAGAAAGAGGATCTCGTTTGTTTTAATTGCAGGAAACCCGGTCATTTCGCATCAGAATGCCCAATTCCCAAGTATGAGTATATGAAGAAGAAAAGCAAATTCACTCCAAGATACTCAAAGAAAAAGGTGATGGTTGTTGAAGAGGACTCTACCACAAAAGAGTTAGCTACCTGGATAGAGTCAGATTCTGATGAAAGCGATGAGGATTCTGAAGAAGGTCACATTTGTTTGGTCGTTCATTCCGATGATGAGGATGAGGATGAGGATGATAATGAAAATCGTCGCTCACCAAATGCAAAACCTAAACGGATAAGCTATACGGCCGATGAACTTGCTAAAAAGGGATTCCTAACCCCAGTTCAAAAGAATGGCGATCTTCTATTTTCAAGATGTGATGTGAGTGCAGCAAAGAAAGCTTTACTAAACCCCAAAGTGAAGGAAGTTCTGTTTACCACTCCTCAAGTCAAGTTTGACATTTCCCCCGATGAACAAGAAAAGATGTTTGCAAAAGCTAAACATGTAATTAGTAAGTTTTCTGGCATGAAGGAAGCTTTAGCACTTTCAACTGAAGAAATTTCCCAGCTTAAGACGGAGAAAACTCTATTAAGATCTGAACTCACCCTCTTTAAGGAGTAGATCAAGAGCTTGACTCCTCTTACTGATCGAAACCATTTCTTAGAAGAATAAAATGTCATATTTAAAGTTAAAAACGAAGAATTGGCTGCTGAGATAAATGATCTCAAAAGGATCACTAATGAGTGGACCAATTCTCGTGTCACTATGGAACAAATATTAGAATCCCAAAAGCCTAGTGGTGATAAAGAAGGCTTGGGGTTCCAAACTAGTGACAACTTTAAATGTGTAACTTGTTGCGAAAGAGATGAGAAATTTACCAAGCAAACTTTGGAAGGGTCAAAGGCTAAACATCAAGGATCTAAGGGTAAAGGACAAGAACCAAAGAAGAAACTAGAGTTCCATTATGTCTACCATAAGAAACAAACTGGCAAGGCTTTAAAGTTGAAAGAAAAGGCCATGGAAGATCCTACCGCAGAGGAAGACTCTGGTAAGGTACCTGGACATGACCGCGCCTCCTCCTCTAGTCACGGTCGAGTAGCCTTCCGGGGCATGTCGACCACAAACAAGGGAAAAGCTATCAAGTTCAAGAAATTGAACTTTGTTCAGAAGAGATCTTCCATACCAGTTAACAATGTTGTGCTCAAGACCTCAACAAAGTTTGTTAATCCTCAGTTGGGTGGCTTCTACCATTGTTCTGTTTGTGATGGTTATGGTCACAAGGCTGCTGAATGTCTTTTAAGATTTACACCCAATCCCAGAAAGAGTAACCCTCCTTCTGTGAGGCATGTGTGGGTTGTCAAAAATTGCTAACCCTTTGGACCCAAAAGAATAAAAAGGGGACCTTGTTCTTAAATGTCTATTTTGTAGGTCCTCTGCTTAATGGTCGGACATTCCATGGATAAATCAAGCTTATGGTATCTCGATAGTGGTTGCTCAAGGCACATGACCGGAGATATCAACTTATTGGAAGATGTCTGCGAAGAGAAAGGTCCATCAGTAACCTTCGGAGATAATAACAAAGGAAAGACTGTAGGATATGGAGTCATCCGAAAAGGAAAAATCACCATCCAAAAAGTCTCTCTAGTTATTGGTCTACAACACAATTTACTCTCAATATCTCAGTTCTGCGACAAAGGATTGCAATGCCACTTCACCTCAAATTTCTGTCTCATCAAAGATGGCATATCCGGCGTCACATTGCTTAAAAGGATTCGTAAGAAAAATGTTTATATTGTTGATTTTACTTCATCTTGCATTTCTTCTAATCTCTGTTTTGTAGCAAAGAATGTTAGCGAAAATAGTTGGCTTTGGCATAAAAGACTAAGTCACTTAAACTTCAAGTATCTCACCAAGATTGGCAGAGAAAATCTAGTTCGTGGTCTACCAAAAGTAGCTGATCACCACGATGAGAAGTGCACAGCATGTCAACTAGGCAAACAACCAAAATCGTCTTTCTCCAGCAAGACGACACCTTCAACTTCAAGATGTTTGCAGCTGCTATATATGGATTTGTTTGGACCTGTATCTACCGCAAGTATTGGTGGAAATAGATATACCTTAGTTGTGGTAGATGATTATTCAAGATATACGTGGGTTGAAATGATGATCTCAAAGATGATTGCTATGACATTTTGACCGCGCTCTTTAGACAGCTCCAAACACAAAAGGAAGATGACATTGTTAGTGTTCGATCCGACAACGGTACAGAATTCAAGAACAACGGTGTAGCTCAGTACTGTGATGACCATGGTATTGACCACAACTTTTATGCTGCTGGAGTTCCACAACAAAACGGTGTAATGGAAAGGAAGAATAGAACGTTGATAGAGGCTGGAAAGATAATGATTGCTGAAGCAAAGCTACCTCAATACTTTTGAGCTGAAGCCGTCAACACAGCTTGCTTCACTCAAAATAGATCCCTAGTCAATAAGATCTACAACAAAACTCTTTATGAACTTTGGAGAGGAAGAATCCCCAACAAAGCATACTTCAAGATATTTGGGTGCAAATGCTTCATACTCTACAATGGTAAAGAACATTGAGGTAAATTTGCTCCTAAGGCCGATGAAGGTATATTTATTGGGTATGCTAAACACTCAAAAGATTTTCGTGTATTTCATAAAACCACTCTTAAGATAGTTGAATCTGTCCATGTTACTTTTGATGAACATTCTCTCCTTGAGCCACATTTGGCTCCAAGTGTTGCTGATGATTTTGTTGAGCTTAATGTGACAGGTACAACTCGACCTCAAAATCAATCAACTCAAGGAAACCCATCTACCTCAACTGCACCTCCATCCACCTCTCATGAAGTATCAGAAGCTACCACATCAGCTAATACCTCAAATGGAGTTGAAGTTGAAACACCCATCAATGTGGAAGAACCTATCCCTAAAATTACTTATAATTGGGATGGCACAAATGATGTACCTCTAGAAGATTTACAACCTCCATCAACTCAACCAGATATACCTCAAGAAGTTCGTGAGGTCAGAGATCACCCAATTCAGAATATCATTGGTGACCTACATTCTGGTGTTCGAACAAGAAGATCAAACTATGATGCACTTACCACATTCATATCTCAAGTTGAACCCAAGAAAGTTGATGAAGCACTCTAAGACTCAAGTTGGGTTGTCGCCATGAAAGAAGAGCTCGACCAATTTGAAAGATGTAAAGTTTGGACCTTGGTTCCAAGGCCTCAAGATCAAGGAGTGATTGGTACAAAGTAGGTGTTCAGAAACAAGATGGATGAGAACGGAAGCATCACAAGGAACAAAGCTAGGTTGGTTCCACAAGGATATAGACAAGAAGAAGGCATTGATTATGATGAAACTTTTGCCCCCGTTGCAAGACTTGAAGCTATAAGAATATTTTTAGATTATGCCTCTTTCAAAAGATTCAAGTTATATAAAATGGATGTTAAGAGTGCATTCCTCAATAGTGAACTTCAAGAAATAGTCTTTGTTGCTCAACCGCCCAGATTTGAAGACCTCAAATTTCCAAATCATGTCTACAAACTCCGTAAAGCTTTATATGGACTCAAACAAGCTCCTCGTGCATGGTATGATACTCTATCTATGTTCCTCCTTGAAAAGGGCTTCAAGCGTGGTAAGATTGACACAACTCTATTCATTGCTAAATATCATGATCATACTTTACTCGTTCAAATATATGTAGATGATATTATTTTTGGTTCTACTAACGAATTATTGTGTAAGCGTTTTGAGAAACTTATGAAAAGCAAATTCGAGATGAGCATGATGGGAGAATTGACATTCTTACTTGGGCTACAAATTAAACAATGTGCTGAAGGCATCTTCCTCAATCAAGCAAAGTACACAAAGGACCTCATCAAGAAATTTGGACTTGAAAATGCAAAAGCATACGACACTCCTATGGCTGCTGGTAACAAGTTAGACAAAGACTTGAAAGGTAAAAAGGTTGATCAAAACTTGTATCGAGGTATGATTAGCTCTCTCCTATACTTAACTGCTAGTAGGCCAGATATCATGTTTAGTGTTTGTGTTTGTGCTCGTTATCAAGCTGATCCTAGAGAAGCACATCTTATTGCTGTTAAATGTATTATTCGATATCTATCTGGGACTATTAACCTTGGACTTTGGTACTCCAAAGATTCAATTTTTGATCTTATAGGTTACTCAGATGCAGATTATGCAGCATGTACCATTGACAGGAAAAGCACCAGTGGAACGTGTCATTTCCTTGGAAATCGACTAGTTTTATGGGCAAGAAAGAAACAAGCCTCAATCTCTGTATCTACCACAGAAGCTGAATATATAGCTGCTGGAAGCTGCTGTTGCCAAGTGCTATGGATGAAGCAACAATTGGTCGGCTACGGAATCAAAGAAGAAAATTGTCCAATCTATTGTGACAATACATCTACCATTACTGTCTCCAACAATCCTGTCATGCATTCAAAGACCAAACACATTGATATCAAGTACCACTTTCTCAATGATCATGCTGAAAAAGGTAATATCCATCTAGAGTATGCGAGTACTGACAATCAAATTGCAGATATTCTCACCAAGGCTCTTGATTCGAAAAGATTTAGGTATCTTAGAGGAGAAATGGGTATGCTAGAACTTTAATTACATGTCCATATATCTTGATTGTGATAATGTCTTATGTTTTATCTAAGTCCAAAACCAAGTAGGCTCCAACGGTCAACCATATCACCGGTCAAGCAACCACGGTCGAAGCATCAAGAATCATCCAGTGCACTGACCGCTCCTATGTTGACCGCATATAGTGTTGACCGTATGCAACATGATGATATTTGTTCAAAGCTTTAAAGAAGCCTACCGCATGGGAAAATGATGACATTGGTTCACTGCTTTATAGAAGCTTTTCTTAGCCAAGGTATCCTCTTGACCGTATAAGGTGACGGTCAAGCACCTGACCGCAAAAAGCTAGGTGACTAGGTAAGTGTTTCTAACTTAGAAAAATTTAGGATCTTTATAGTCATCCAAAGGGGTAATTTTGTAATTTCTTCTTTTCCCTCATTTTTATTTAATTAAAATCATTTGCAATTAATTTTATTCCCTATTTATGTCCGCCGTCACTATCCATGCATTTATGGCAAAAGGACATCTCTGGTCAAATCCCTGAGTTTTGCAGAGTTAACCTCCCACTTCTCTGCACAAACGGTTCCACTACCCCTCAACTCCATCTCTCTGCATAAACCCCTTTTCAGATAAACTCCCCTCCACTTTCTCTCTCTACTCTCTGTCTATTTCTCTCTCTACAAACCCAGTTCTTCTCTCTCTCTTTCTTTCACCATTTCTCTCTCACTTTCTCTATATAAATGGCCCCCAAATCCTCTCAACCTACTAAATATTCTAAGAAATCGCAAGAACTACTCTCTGAAGACACAATGGTATGATTTCTTGACCCAAAACTCTTCTATTTTCATTTTTCATTTTTCATTTTTGTTTTTGGCGGTTTTCAACAACCCTTCGTATTCTAATATCATGATTCAATTTCTGGGTTGTTATATGCTTTGATAATGCACATTCTAGTTATTTTCATGATTTCGAGTTCAATATAGTGTTTAGATTCAAATTCTAGTTGATAAATCTCTCTATGCCATGAAAATTTTCAAAGTTTTTTTTTTTGTTAACAATGCCCTTTCGAATTCTGAGATTAATGTGTTTTTGACAGCGAAATTGATGCTATAATGTTGCTTAATCGGTTTTTATGCTCATTTGTATGCATTTTTTTATGGATTTTCGTGCATAGAATCGTTTTCTGGGTTTTTTGCCATGATCAGTGTTCTTGGTGTTCTTATGATGTTCTTCATGTTCTTGATATAGTCACTTTTTTATTCTTAATTTTTAGCTACACATAGTGTTTTGGGGTTTGTGCATGTTTTAGAAATTTCATTGAAATATTTCTAAGTACTTTTTTGACAACCATCTTCTCTGTCTACCGTGTGCCTGTCGACCGCATCATTTGATCTTTTAATCGCACAGTGGTCGACCCCACTTCAACTTACCTTCTTGGCTAAAACCCTAGGTCAAAATCTCCTATAAATATAAGGTTCTTGAACCAGAAAAAGGTAGACTCTATATTCACAAAACAACCACTCAAAATCTGACCAAAGAAGTTCTTCTAATCAGCCCCTCTCTGATACCCATGAAATTTGGAGGATCAAGGCCTTTAGTCAAGGCCATCCATAGGATTCTTGAAGAAAACACTTAGGTAAATCTTTACTTTTCTATCTTCTCATCTCCTTCTTTGTGTTTGAAGTAGTGTGATTCCATTAAAGGATCAGCCTAGAGCCTCTCCAACCCATGGAGATGGTCTCGAAGCAGATAATCCGACATCCCAAATAAATAAGCCATTATTTATTTGTTTGTTTTTATCTTTTGGTACACGAATGCATGATTTTGAAATGGTGATGATGATTACTTAGCAAGACCAATCCTAGATTGGGTGAATTGGGTGCTCCTTGACCTTCCCAATTCATAACTTAACCCCCGAATCCAGACATCTCGGTCTGTGTTCCGACAATAACATGGTGGCGACTCTTAAATCAACAAGAAGGTGAATCGAAGGTCGAAAGCATGCCATCGAAGCAAAAACCTCGGGCACAAACAGTGGCGACTCTGCTGGGGATGAATCATAGTAAGTGGGTTAGACTTGCGTCGAAAGAAATCATCATTGTTTCAAAATTCTGCATTCTGTACGTTAGTCTGTTCCCAGACTGGGATGCCTCGTACGAGGTATAACTTGTCTCGTACGAGACATCTCAGTTCTGCCTAGCGGATCTGACTCTCTGGTTTGAAAAGGGAATTTTATTCGGTTCAAACACGCACACAGAGTTCCAGATCTGCCCTCCCCCCTGTTTCTGAGTCTTGGGACCTTCCTAACGACGAAGAAACTCCCCATATATTGTAAGGCTAACCTTTGTTTTGCAGGAGTACTTGCTAAATGTTTATCCCCTGTTTTACATGCGTTTGCCTTATGTGTGAACTACGACAGCCTGAGTTCCTCCACAAGAGGGAAAAGTAGGTAGCCACTTGGCCCGGCCATTGCATGTTTTTGTTTTTTAATTTCAAAAAAAAACTTTCTATTTTAACCTTGACACCTAGATCCTGACTCTCACATACGTGCACACATGTAGATTAATTGCACTACATACCCTATAAACCCGGGTCCCAATCGGAGGACGGATGTCGATCAGCACCCCCATTCTAATGAATGGCCCTCGCCGGTCTCTCCAAAGATGGTGTACCCACTCCATGACACGCTCCTTGAGACCGGTCGGTTCGATTCTTTGGGTTGTTTTAATCTTTGCCCAAGATAACACATCATTACAATCTATAATCCTCCCTTGTGAATATGACGAATGTCCCTTCGGTAAAATGTTGAACAAAGGATTTTGAAAGAATGGAGAGCCTCTCTACGGAAATCCGAGTTTGTGTTTTCCTACTTTCACTATTCTGTGCGGGATTGTGGATGCCATTTTGGCTTAGTTTCGACCGCACCGTTCAACATGTCCCTTTCGGTTGTCCCTTAAGATTCACAAGGTTTGATTGCATTAATGCGTTGTTTAACAAAGTGCAAAACAACTACGGGTCACTTAGGTTTGGTTAATTGAATGGTGGATTCCAATAAGAATATGGGACCTTTGCCCGAATTGTCCGTTTGGGAGAATGCAATACAGGTGAAAAACAAGGGGCTCATATTCTAGGGTGACAGAATCCACTGTTCCAGGATGAACTAGAGTAGTAACCTCTTAAAATGGATTGAATTCTATCCGACCAATAGGATTAAAATCTGCAATCTGACTGTTAGGCTGGATGCCTCGTACGAGACATCAATTTTCTCGTACTAGACATCCTCCCTTTTCTGTGAATCTGCCGTGTTGGTAAACCCCTGTTTCATAAAAGCCAACTTGTTGGGACCCCAGCCTGGATTTGACACAGTTTTTGCACTTTAGGTCCGTCCGATCAGCAAAGTAGCTTCATACTCCCAACACAATGTCAAGCACCAAGTTTACTCACGAACTCAACGACCTCAAAGCTCGACTAGAAGGGGAAGTGAGTCAACTCTCGGAAGTGTATGCTACCGTCTTATACGCACGCTTCAAGAGAGAGATAGAGGAAGAGTTAATGACTCGACTACGAACACAAAAGGAATTCTTCGACAGAGAAATCAAATTTCTCCAATCATTTGCTAGCCCGAGAGGAGGAGGTCAATGCACTTCGAAAGGTCTTACTCATGCAAGAAGAGTACTATGAGAAAAAGATCGACACGCTCCAAGCATGTCTACAAGCTCAGAGAGAATGCTACAAGATGGAAGTTGAGTCCAAGACTAAAACAAGGCAGAGGACCTATAGCAAGCTAGAAGGTGTCACTCAAAGTCAAATGTTTAACATACTCATGAAACCCGGCAAAGTAGCACCAAGAAAGCCTACCGCTCCAAAGTAATTCCCTCCTAGTCATGCTCATCACCTCTTCTGTGAATTTCACAAGTTCAGTGGTCATGACACCAATACTTGCAACCACCTCAAAGATGTTATCCAAGATCTCATAGATTCTAAGCAGCTAGGGGCTCGTAATGTAGTGACAAACCCTCTCCCAACTACGGGAGGAGGGATCAATGTAATAGAGATAGCTAGTGAGGAACAGGAGACTACTCGCCTAGTTCCAAATGTGGGCGAGAGTACTCCGAAGTCTAATAATGAAATTTCTTTCTGTTACATGATGCCTCATGATCAAGTACTTAGTATATAAAATAAGAACTTTGTACGCAAGGGGGAAAACTTGCCATACTTCATGTTCCCTGAACCATGGATTGACCATAGGGGGAAGCGCCAACCGGGCTTTGAAATATTCAGTGACTGTGATCCGTACTCACTCGAAATAGAACCGATGCAATTCTCATGGCTACCTCGAGAATTAGGGGGTACCAAGGCCGAGGCATTCAGTGAGTGGGACTTTGTTTTGGGAGAAGACCTACTGCACCAATTTCTCAACCTTTGCAAGCTAGAGGACACTCAGATTAATGCAATAGACAAGGGGGACGCTCCGAACCAAGACTACACCAAGCTCAACGAGAAGAGTGACGAGACTATTCAGAATTGGTACACAACTGGGGGACCCATAGCAAGTGAAGACTTCCTGATCAAGGAATTAGGATGTACTCCCCATCCCCATAGGGCAAGAAAATTTGTAACTCTTACCTTAGAGTCAGATACCGCTACCGATGAGCTCACCCAAGAGGACTTGGATGCCATCGCGGAACATGTATTCCCCTACTTTCTTAATGAAAAAATAGATCTTTCTGAGTATCCCGAGATTGCTAGCGTCCTAAATGATGAATTAACTAATAACTATAACGAATTAGATAATAATGAGTCATATGATGTGATAGATCAAGAAAACGAACAAATCTTAAAATAAATTAATAAGCAAGTAGGTCTTCGTGGCGTAAATGGTCCTATTGATGCCGAAGAAATGCAAACAATTAATCTGGGGACGGACGATGATCCGAAAGAGACCAAGATTGGCAGTTTCTTCAAAGGGGAAGACCGACAAGCCCTCATAGCACTTCTCCTAGAATATGTGGATGTGTTCGCTTGGTCCTACAAAGATATGCCGGGGCTAGCCAATTCGATCGTTGAGCACAAGATACCACTGCTTCCTGATTCGAGGCCAGTCAAGCAGAAACTCTGCAGAATTAAGCCAGAGTGGTCACTACAAGTCAAACAAGAGATAGAGAAACTCCTGAGTGTTGGGTTCATCAAAGTAATAGAGTATCCAACCTGGTTGGCTAATACTATACAAGTTTCCAAAGCAAATGGAAAAGTCCAAGTCTGTGTTGATTTCCGTGATCTCAACAGAGCATCTCCGAAAGATGATTTTCCTCTTCCAGACATAGACATGCTCGTCGACAATACCGCGAAGTACAAAGTTCGTTCATTCGTAGACGGATTCGCCGGTTACAATCAGATCCTCATGGCTGAGGAGGACCAACACAAAATAGCGTTTACCACACCTTGGGGGACGTTTTATTATACGGTTATGCCATTCGGACTCAAGAATGCCGGAGCCACTTATCAGAGAGCCGTAACTGCATTGTTCCATGACATGATACATAAAGAAATGGAGGTGTACGTTGACGATATGATCATACACTCCAAAGGCTCTGAAAGGCAACACTTTGTCGACCTCAGAAAGTTCTTTGAGAGGTTGAGACACCATAACATGAGACTTAATCCGGCCAAGTGCACATTTGGGGTAGGGAAAGGAAAGGTCCTTGGGTACATGGTCACTGAGCGTGGTATAGAAGCAGATCCCGCTAAGATCAAAGCCATCATTGACATGCCTCCGCCTAAGACGCAAAAAGAAGTCAAGGGATTTATGGGTCGCCTTCAGTACATTAGTCGTTTCGTTAATCAACTCACGATGATGTGTGAGCCCATTTTTAAGATCCTCAAGAAGAATGCATCCCTAGAATGGACAGAAGAATGCCAAAAAGCTTTTGATAAGGTCAAGGAGTACTTAGTGAATCTGCCCGTATTGGTTCACCGCATAGGGAGAAACCATTGACCTTGTACCTCACAGTCAATGACACTGCATTAGGGGCTATGCTTGCACAAGAGCGACCCTATTCGAAGAAAGAGAACGCCATGTACTTTGTCAGCCGTCGCTACCAAGGGGCTGAACTGAATTACTCTGCATTAGAAAAGTCGTGTGCTGTACTAGTATGGGTAGCTGAGAGACTAAAGCCGTACATGGAGGCGTTTCCTGTACAACTAATCGCTATAATGGACCCAATGAAATATATCTTCGAGAAGTCGCATGTCTCCTCTAGGATAGCCAAATGGTAATTCATGCTCGCGGGGTACGATATCACTTACATCACACAGAAATCCGTGAGAGGGAGAGTCTTCGCGGATCACTTAGCCGAATTTCCATGTGATGAAGCGAAAGGGGAAGACCCGCGATTCCCTGATGAGGACATCATGTCAATAGCAGAAAATAAGTGGCAATTATTTTTCGATTGTGCTGCCAATAAACGAGGATATGGTATTGGCATGTTACTAGTAGATCCCTCAGATTTCTACACTCTACTTGCAATCCGCCTTGACTTTGAGGCCACTAACAATATTGCCGAGTACGAAGCTTTCATAGCGGGGCTTGAAGCAGCCTTAGAAAGAAATGTGACCGAACTAGAAGTGTACGGAGATTCACAACTTATAATCTATCAGTCACTCAAGAAGTGGAAGGTACAAGATCCTACACTCCAAAAATATAATGACCATCTCTAAGACTTGGTCAAACAGTTCAGAGAGGTCACTTTCTACTATCTTCCTAGAGATAAGAACCGCTTAGCAGACTCGCTAGCCATGCTAGAATTGCTTGTTGAAATTCCCGAATGGATTGAGGTTAAAACCTTCAGAGTCGCGAGGCGAACGACTCCTACTTATTACTCAATCATAGACTGAAAAGAAGAGTGTAACTCTGTGAATACCTTGGACAATAAACCTTGGTATTATGATGTATGGCGTTTCCTCCTAGATGGAACATTCCCATCAGACGCGTTACCTAAAGAGAGGATAGCCCTCAAACGGCTTGCCGCCCAATTTGTTATCATAGGTGATCGCCTCTATAAGAAGCACCACGAGCAGTGTCTACTCTGTGCCGATGAGCACGAAGCCGTAGAAATCATGGACCAAGTCCATCAAGGAGTCTGTGGAGCCCACACGAATGGCAATATGCTAGCGAAGAAAATCATCCGACTAGGATACTATTGGGCTACAATGGAAGCGGACTGCACCAACATGGTTAAGAAATGCCACAAGTGCCAGATACATGCCAACTTACAACACGCACCACTGTCCATGTTATACCCCATGACATCCCCTTGGCCATTTTCTACATGGGGAATAGACGTCATTGGTAAAGTTTCGCTGACAGGTCATAATGGGCATTCATTCGTGTTAGTCGCCGTTGATTACTTCACCAAATGGATCGAGGCTCAATCCTACAAAGTCTTGAATGCAAGAAAGGTGGCTGAGTTCATTAAGACCAACTGTAGACACCCCGCCTTGGACCTCTCACCCCGATTGCATACAAAGTATTTTTATTTAACTTATTTTTGTTGATTTATGTTACTTCGGTTAAGTTCCTAACTGATTCCGTTAGTTTTGGACTAAACTGCATAACAGAGTTAACTTTTAGGGTCATTCTGTCATTCTGTCCTTTTCTGCCGCGGGCGCTTCCGGAACTGTTAACGGGCTGCACGCGCGTCTCGCCCCAAAAGCGGGACTCGCGCGCTTCCCACTTTGGCAGTAACGGATTGCACCTTATTTCCCTCAATTTCCTAGTTCACAAAATAACCTCTTTTTACATCCAAGTTCATCCCCCCTTTGTTCCAAAAACTCCCAATCCCATTATTCTAGCCCTTTCATTAAAACAAAAATATTTCTTTTTATTAATATTTGATTTTCTCTTTATTATTTATTTATCTTATTTGTGATTGGTCAACTCCATCTCACATGGATTGACCAATTTCCCTCCAAGTCTTCCCTCCTCTTTTTACCTATAAAAGCCATCTTCTTCTACCTTAGAAAAGGACCAACTTCATCTTCCCTACAAGAACGATACACAAGTTCTCTCAACACATTTTCCCTACAAACAAACACTACACAAAGTGTTGCACAACCATTTCTCTACAAACAACACCATCTTCAAGTCAAAGTCTAAGGTCCTCTTTTCTAAAGGTACTTTTATTCTTCTTCTCTTTTATTCTAGTCTTACTAGTATGCAATCCCCATCAATTGGGACATGACCAAATGACCACTTTACTACATTAAAGTTGGTTAAGGTTATCTCCCTACATTTTAATCTCTACTTTAATTTCCTATACATTTCTTAATGTAATTTTTTAGCATAAATTTATAAATAAAACAATTTTCTTTTCTTCCCCTTTTTCTTTACATTATAATTGTTAGCACTGTTAATAAATTGAAGGACATTTAGCATTAAAACACCAATAGTAGCAAGACCCGTATAAGCGGGGCGGAGTGGGTGTTTAAGTACTTCCCACTCCGTCACCTAACCCCGAACCCTTCTCTCCCGAATCTCTGGTTTTGTACATAAATTAGGCTATTTCTAGGTTTTTCTTATGTTCCTCTAAAAACATAGGTGGCGACTCTAAACAATCTAAAACAAGTTAGACATCCTAGGATCCTTCCACCGCTCTAGCCAAGCTGTGGGCTCTCCCGGGGTATCTACAGTGGCGACTCTGCTGGGGACTTATTAGAGGGTTAAAATTGCGTTCTTAACTTTTGGTGTTCTTATTACTGTTTTCTGGGCATTCTGGTAAAAAGGGAAGGAAGCGCGCGCCTCTGGCCTTCTTGGCCTAAAGCGCGCGCGTCCGACCCCAATTACCAGAATCGCCCGCCTCCTTTCTTGTCCTTCAGTTCCATGTTTTTGTGCTAACAATTACTGCAGGGGAAATAATTTTTTATTTAGGGTCAAGGCAATCCCTTGAACCCACTGATTCGTAGGTACTGCCCAGAATCGGGCGCCTCTGCCCCTCTTTGTCTACCGCGCGCGCCTTCCGGATAGGCCACCCAATGCGCGCGCTTCTGGGCGCATTCCCAGAACAGAACAGTGCACAGAAAACAAAACAGAGCAGAATGACAATGTGTGGGCACCGGGCCTGCACAGAACTTCTTTTATTTTCTGTTTGTTTTATCGGTCACACGGGTGATTCGAAAGTTGTAATTATGTGCTTATTTGTTTTTTTTATTTCTTTTGAAAAAAAAAATGTTTTGTCACATGTTATACCTCACACTACATGCACATATTCTTATCAATTGCTCACTATCGAGTCGCACAATGTTCAACCCCAAACCCGTCGAGGCCCGTCCTAGAAAGTTTCAAGCTCCACCCGACCTTGACTCTTTCGAAGCGGTCAACCTCAGCCCGTGGCGTAATTCAAGACTAATGTCTTCAAATCATGCATGCCAATTTGTTGCAATGGACGAAATAAAACTCCGTCCCCAAAAGTGGCTATCTTGGACGAAAATAAAAAAATCCATCCCCGCATGTATGATTTACTACATTAATTTAGTTTAATCCCGTCACATGTAGGTATCACAAGCGTGGTGGAATCCGATGAGTATATGGGACCGCGAGAAGGTCTATATACTAGTGTGACGATTCCACTATTTTTCTAGAAACCCCAAAAAGGACTCCGTCCTTCCGACTTTGTAAAAAATGAAAAAAAAATAGTCATTTTTCTCTATGTGGTTAAGTCTTTTTCCTTGTTTGTGGGTTTAATCATATTACTCAAAAGGTGTTTGTGGGGCCAACCTAAGATCAACCGTGTTCTTCCAATAGGTCCAATGGCTTCCAACGGCGACAACAACAACGGTGGAAATGATTTCGTGTCCAACGAAGGGTTACTCAACATAATGAAATCAATGGGGGAACAAATGGATAGGATTGTCGAGGATGCCCGCCGTAAAGACAATTTGTGGGAAGCCCGTTTCGATATCGACAAGAGGATTCACAAAGAAGAGGTTTCCGAACTCAAGGCCCGTCTTGATTATGAATGAAGAATTCACGAGGAAGAGGTTTCCGAACTCAAAGCCCGTTTGCAAGAGCTCACCGACGGCAAAGCAAAGTTCAATGGTAAAGCATGCTCAAGTGGCCCGACCCTCAAAAGCTACAAAGGTACCACCAACAACCGAGTTTTCACTCCTCTCCTAGGAGTAACCCAAGCCGAGGCATTTGAAACTTTCGTGGCAAGTGGGAAGGTCAAACCTTTGGAAGGGTACAAGCCGAAGGCGATACTGAAGAATCATGCACATAGTGAATGGTGCGGCTACCACAAGCATAGTGGCCATACTACCGAAGGGTGCTTCCTTCTCCGAAACATCATCCAAGATTTGATCGACAATGGCGAATTTACTGTGGGTGAAAAGCAACCGCTAGAGAATGGCAACATGCAAGAACCCATCAAGGAAAAAGCTTGGTTTTGAAATGGGCCTTCAACAAGAGATCATGCCGCAAGGAGACTACAACGGCAAAGACGATGACAGCAATCTCCGTTTCTCTTTCTCTACCTAGAAATAGGATAAAAAAAAGAGTCAAAGTCCTCTTTTGTGTGCATTAAGTTTTCTTCCTTCTCATGTCAATGTTTGAGTCGATCTTATCAAATAAAAGTCGTTCTTGTCCTCATACACAATTCCAAGTTGTTCAATTTAATTCTTGGCAAAATGATGAAAAGACGTCTAAACAAGTTTTAGAACGAAGGCCATCGCTTGAACGCCTAGGGGCTAAACATCGTGACGAAGGAAACGACATCAACAACAACGGCGAATCCAAGACATCAAGCATGGAGAAAAATCAAGCAAAGTTTTCAAAGGGAGAAAAAAAAAAAGCTCGCTAGGTTGAAATCATCAAATCAACCTAGGCAAAAGTTAGAGCACAAAAAAAAAAAAAAAAAAAAAAATCCCCCTCAATCAAAGAAGATCAACATCATCATCCACCAACAAAGGACGAAGCTACGAAGCAACAATTCCACAAGAACTACGGTGACCTGAGCCTCTACACTGGAGGAACGTAGGCAACCTGCGGGTCCGGTCTCATGCAAGAAAGAAGATATGTTTAGCCCTAGCGCGTTATGGTGATCGGCCTTCATCTCGAACTTGTCACGACCCGAAATCTAGGCTCTATTTTATTAGTAATTAAATGATTTTTATTTAATTATTTGCTTATTTATTTATTTAAATTATTATTCATTTAAATAATTATGTGTGCAATTTATGTGTTATAATAATTGCCTAGCATTTATTTGGGTCATTTGTGCTTGTGTGGTATTGTTGGGTCTTAATTGTTAGTAGGGAGTGTAGCAATTGTGTTAGTAGTGTAGTGGAGGGGGCCTAAGTGTAATCTTTTAAATCATTCCCTACTCCCTCCCTACTCCTTCCCTCACCTCCCCCATCCTCATACACTCCACCTCCACCCCATTTCCCAGCCATTTCTTTCTCTCTCTCCAAGAAGAAAAAGGGTAAGCTTTCTCTCTTCATCTCTCTTCATTTACTTCTTCTTCCTCTCATAATCTCTCATTTCTTAAAACATGAACCTTGTTTAGATCGTCGTTAGGATCGCGTAGAATCAAAAAGAATTGAATTCCGTCAACTTTGAGATTTATCAAGTAAGTTACTTTTCCCCATTTTGATGCTAAAATGTTCATATCACGTTTATATGATGTTTGATGTGTTATATTTGAAGCTTGATTGAGTTTGGAATTTATTGGGAATTTATTTTGGGTTTTGATCAAAAATGGTGAAATCTTGAATGTTGGGTTTGATTCTTGATTTTGGTTGTTAAATGTGGTTGTATGAGTATTTTTAGACTTATTAGTTGTGTTGGTACATTAGTAAACTAGTTGAAATGTTGGATTTTGGTGGAAATGTGTTTTGGGTTAAAAATGGAAGAACCCAGGTTGTTCTTCCCGATTTCCGGCAGACCAGAGTATTGGGCGACCGCCCAAAAATGTCTGGGCGACCGCAAATCTATCTGAAAGCTTTTGTTCTTGGTGGAGGGCCTTTTTGGGCGACCGCACAGTCCCGTTTGGGCGGCCGCACAGATCTCTGAAAGTTTACATTTTGTTAATGTGTGTGATTGAAGAATGCGTTTTGGTCTAAGTCTTGGGTGTCCTTCTAGTTGACCTTAGTGATCATTGTAGTACACTTTAGTGATAGAATTGGGTCCTTTGTGATCGAGTTTGTGTTTGAAATTCATTAATTGTTAATTGGGATTTTGGAGCACCCTTATTGTGTATTGTTGGTTCATTTCATCTTCTTGGTGATTATTTGGCATGATTCCCTACTTTGGAATCCTTTGTTGTTTATCGTGCTAGTATTTTATTACTTAGCATTTATTTGAAAGTCCAGCTGGTATTTTGTGTGTGTTTGGGCGATGCGAAACATTATGATGGCACGGCCAAGTCCATTGTGATGTTGACCATTGTTTTGCCCCATTATTACCCTCCTCCAGATTGGCCTTGGATGTGAGAAGAGCTAGCTCCTTTGTGTGTATTTTAGCTTCTTGGAGCATGACTTTGTGGCATGTCTCCCGTCCCTTGTGACACTTCATTTGGTTATTGGTTCCGGTACCGGGGTTTTCTCTTCGGCTTTCATGCTATTATGAAGATGATGATTTGTTGATTATTGAAGCTGCGCAGCGATCCTTTATTTGGATGTTCCGGTTTGGAAAACCTTGGCTATATCCTTTGTTATGTGTTTATTTCCGCTGCTATCTGTTATGTGATAAATGCTATGTGCTATGTGATACTTATTATTGCTTATTGTATATTGCATCATAGCATGTCATGTAGTTGCATTAGTAACTTATTGAGATTTATCTCACCCCCTTTCTTTTTATCTTTGTTTTTCCTAACCCCCCCCCAGGTGCTAAGGATTAGTCTCGCTGATCACGAGAAAGAGGACGTCGAGTGTGGAACATTCTTTTGGGGAAGGTTGTTATAGGTTGGTTTACATTATATAAATGTGTAACCTTTTTGGGATAGTTGTACCAAACAATGACGTCACTAAGAATTGTATATTTGTATTTTGTTGGGCATAAACTTGTGGAAGTTTATGATAGTTGTAATTGGTTTTTATCAAACTTGGTTTGTAAAACTTTGGATCATCACCTTTTGGTATCAAATGGAATTTTTAACTTTAGTATTTCTCAGTTTTGGTTTTAGCGTCGACGTCCAGATCGCGGTCCCGGGCCCGCGGGGTTCGGGGTCGCGACAGTTGGTATCAGAGCTATGGAATTAGCTCTAAGTATAAGTCTAGGTGGATTAGTTGACCTAGGTGGGTAGTAGTGTGCGGAGTGATTAACGGTTGATGTTTTATGCAGGTACTTGTTTACAATGGTTCGTAGAAGGAGTGGTGAAGGTAGTACCGGTAATGCAAATCAGAATGATACAAGGGAAGAAGCCCGTGCCATGTTTCAAGGCATGTTTGAGGCGGCCATGAAGGCCATGCATGATCAAGGTCCGAGGGTAGAGCAAGCACCACCCCGTTATGGTTTGGAGCAATTTCTGAAACTGAAACCGGTTGAATTCGATGGGGAACCCGATGTTCGGAAAGCTGAGTTGTGGATTGAGTCTATGGAAAAGATGTATGATGTATTTGGGTGCACGGATGAGGACAAGGTCCGGTTTGCTGCTTACAAACTTGTGGGAGCCGCCGAGCATTGGTGGAAGGGTGTTAAAGCTAGTTGGGATGATACTCGCACGGTGTATGCGTGGGAATTGTTTGTGCGCAAATTCAAGGAGCATTTCATTCTGGTTGTTGATCAAAACCGAAAGGAGATCGAGCTACTCAACCTAGAGCAAGGTGTGTTGTCTATAGCACAATACTCGGCTAAGTTCATAGAATTAGCCCGGTATTGCGACTATTTGGTGAGGACCGAGGAACAAAAAGCTATGAGATTCATTCGGGGATTGAAGACCTCCATCCGTACTCAACTTATTGCTCAACGGATTGTGACTTTCCAAGATGCGGTGGACCGAGCCTATTTAATAGAGCAAGATATTGGGGAGCATAAAAGGAAGACCGAGGTAGCTAACCCGAGTAAGCAAGGAGCTCAAGGCAAGCCACAACACCGTTCCGATAACCGAGGTAACTTTGGGGGACAATCTCAGTTCCGAAGGCAACCGATCCCAAGGAACCCGGGTACCACTTCCGGGAACCAAGGGAGCCAAATTAGGAGGCTTTGTTCGTATTGTCAAAAGGAAGGTCATTCTGAAGACCGTTGTTGGAAGAAGCAAGGAAGGTGCACCAATTGTGGTCAAATGGGTCACTTTGTAAAAGATTGCCCGAGAGGTAGAGGACAAGCATCCGGGTCAGGGGTTGGTAATAATCAAGGTCAGAAAAGGGATGCTACCGGGAAGCCCAAAGTCCAAGGAAGAGTATTTGCCATGAATCAACAACAAGCTAACGATGATCCATCCGTTATTGGAGGTATTGTTTCTGTGTCTAATGTGAGCGCACGAGCGTTAGTAGATCCAGGATCATCTCATTCATACATTTCTGTGCAATTTGCTTCCATGTTAAATGCTGCATTTGAGTCTTTACCGTACGTGCTAGAGGTGTCAACCCCTATAGGAGAATGCTTGATTTCTGATCGAGTCTTTCGTGCTTGTGATGTGGTTATTTGTGGTCGAGTCCTTTGTGCGGATTTGGTAATTCTTCCTATCCAAGACTTTGATGTCATTTTGGGTATGGATTGGTTGAGCAAGTTTCATGCTTCCGTTGATTGCCGTAAGAAAACTGTTACTTTTTCTATTCCCGATGTGCCTAAATTTGTGTTTGAGGCTAGTCCTCTGAGTAGAAAGGTTCGCTTAATTTCTTTTATGAAAGCGGGAAAATTATTGCATAGTGGTTGTGAGGGGTATTTGGCTAGTGTTCTTGATACTAGGAAGGAATCCCCTAGTTTTGATAGTGTTTGGGTAGTCCGGGAATTTCCTGATGTTTTCTCTATCGAGTATGATATGCCTCCCGATCGTGAGATTGAATTTTGTATAGACCTTTTGCCGGGTACGACTCCAATTTCGAAAGCACCGTATAGGTTAGATCCCGCTGAGTTGAAGGAGTTAAAGGTTCAATTGCAAGAGTTGCTTGATCGAGGGTTTATCCGCCCTAGTGTTTCCCCGTGGGGAGCACCGGTTTTGTTTGTGCGGGAGAAAGATGGTTCGTTGAGATTGTGCATCGATTACCGGAAGTTGAATCAGGTTACGGTGAAGAATAAGTATCCTCTACCGCACATCGATGATTTATTTGATCAGCTTCAAGGGTCCGTGGTTTTCTCTAAACTTGATTTGAGGAGTGGGTACCATCAGTTGAAGGTTCGATCGGAGGATATTCCGAAGACTGCCTTTCGCACTCGGTATGGTCATTATGAGTTCTTGGTTATGCCGTTTGGGTTGACGAACGCGCCGGCCGTATTTATGGATTTGATGAACCGAGTTTTCCATCCTTATCTTGATTCGTTCGTGGTGGTCTTTATTGATGATATACTCGTCTACTCAAAATCTTGAGAGGAGCACGAGCAGCACTTGAGGACAGTTTTATCCGTTCTTGCGAGGGAGAAATTATTTGCGAAGTTTAGTAAATGCGAATTTTGGCTCGAGAAGGTGTCATTTCTGGGTCATGTGATTTCTAAAGACGGGATTTCTGTGGATCCTTCAAAGATAGAGGCTATAGTGGATTGGAAGAGACCCGAATCAGTGACAGAGATTAGAAGCTTTCTTGGTTTAGCCGGGTATTACAGAAGATTTATTGAGGGGTTTTCGAGGATCGCTACTCCGATGACTCAGTTGACCCGGAAGAATGTTCCGTTTGTGTGGACCGAGAAATGTGACAAGAGTTTCGAGGAATTGAAGAAGAGGTTGACTACCGCACCGATCTTGACTTTGCCTAATGGGAGCGATGGCCTAGTGATTTACAGTGATGCTTCGAAAGAGGGTTTGGGTTGTGTGTTGATGCAGAATGGGAAAGTGATTGCTTATGCTTCGAGGAAGTTGACCCCGAGTGAACAGAATTACCCGACTCATGATATGGAGTTGGCGGCGATAGTATTTGCGTTGCACAAATGGAAGCACTACCTTTATGGGGCGAAGTTTGAAATTTTTACCGATCACAAGAGTTTGAAGTACCTTTTCTCCCAGAAAGAGTTGAACAACAGACAGCGCCGATGGATGGAATTGTTGAAGGATTATGATTGTACGATTTCTTATCACCCGGGAAAGGCGAATGTGGTAGCCGATGCAATTAGTAGAAAATCTTATGTGGCTTCGATGATGGTTCGTGAATGGAAAATGCTTGAGGATGTTCGAGATTGGTCTCCTCGTGAATCGAGACATGGGGCTATTTTTGCGAATATTAGGGTATCTCCGACCCTAATTCAGAGGATAAAGGAAGCTCAGAAAGAAGATCCCGAGTTAGTGAAGGTAATGGGTAAATTGAAGGAAATGAACTTCGAGGATTTTTCTATTAGCTCGAGTGGAGTGTTGACTTTCCGTGGTCGTTTGTGTGTTCCGGATGTCGATGGAATTAAACAGAGAGTTCTTGATGAGGGTCACAAATCGAGGTATACTATTCATCCGGGTAGTACGAAGATGTATCAGGATTTGAAGCAACAGTTTTGGTGGATTAATATGAAGAGGGAAATAGCGGAGTATGTTTCGAAGTGTCTATCTTGTCAGCAGGTCAAAGCCGAGCATCAGAGACCCGCGGGACTACTTCAGCCGTTAGAGATTCCCGAGTGGAAATGGGAGCATGTGACTATGGATTTCGTCACGGGACTGCCTCGTACCCGTAGGAAGTATGACAGTGTTTGGGTAATAGTGGATAGATTGACCAAGAGTGCCCATTTCTTGCCTATTGACATCAGATATTCGATGGAGAAGCTTGCGACCCTTTATATTGATGAGATTGTTAGATTGCATGGAGTTCCGGTTAGCATTGTGTCAGATCGAGACCCGAGGTTTACTTCTAGATTCTGGAAGGCGTTTCAGGAAGCTTTGGGTACAGATTTTCGATTCAGTACAGCTTTTCATCCTCAGACCGACGGTCAATCCGAGAGGACTATTCAGATTTTGGAGGACATGTTGTGAGATTGTTCGATAGACTTTTCCGATTCTTGGGATTCGCACCTACCGTTAGTTGAATTCTCGTACAACAACAGTTATCAAGCTAGTATCGAGATGGCTCCGTTTGAGGCCTTGTATGGAAGGAAATGTTGATCGCCTATTTGTTGGGATGAGGTTGGTGAAGCGAAGATTGTGGGTATTGATTTGCTTCGGGATTCGGTTGAGAAAGTCAAAGTTATCCGGGATAGATTGAAAACAGCCCAGAGTCGACATAAGAGCTATTCAGATAACCGAAGGCGAGATCTTAGCTTTCAGACCGGTGATTTGGTGTTATTAAAGGTATCTCCGAAGGTGGGTATTCGTAGGTTTGGGAAGAAAGGCAAATTAGCTCCGAGGTTTATTGGCCCTTTTGAGATTTTGGGAAAGGTTGGACTTCTAGCGTATCGTCTTGCGTTACCGCCATCTTTGGACCGATTGCATGATGTTTTTCACGTTTCTATGCTTCGGAAGTATGTTCATGATCCATCTCACGTGTTACCGAGGATACCGGAGGATATTGAGCCCGATATGACTTATGAGGAACGACCGGTTCGGATCTTAGATTCTAAAGTCCAAGAGTTGAGGAGCAAGAGCATCGCGTTGGTTCGAGTTCTTTGGAGGAATCATAACATCGAGGAGTCGAGGTGGGAGCTTCGTGATGAGATCGAGAGGAAATTTCCGTGGCTTTTTGTTTAAGGTGAGTCTCGTTAAAATTCGGGTCGAATTTTCTTTAAGGGGGAGTGAATGTCATGACCCGAAATCTAGGCTCTATTTTATTAGTAATTAAATGATTTTTATTTAATTATTTGCTTATTATTTATTTAAATTATTATTTATTTAAATAATTATGTGTGCAATTTATGTGTTATAATAATTGCCTAGCATTTATTTGGGTCATTTGTGCTTGTGTGGTATTGTTGGGTCTTAATTGTTAGTAGGGAGTGTAGCAATTGTGTTAGTAGTGTAGTGGAGGGGGCCTAAGTGTAATATTTTAAATCATTCCCTACTCCCTCCCTACTCCTTCCCTCACCTCCCCCATCCTCATACACTCCACCTCCACCCCATTTCCCAGCCATTTCTTTCTCTCTCTCCAAGAAGAAAAAGGGTAAGCTTTCTCTCTTCATCTCTCTTCATTTACTTCTTCTTCCTCTCATAATCTCTCATTTCTTAAAACATGAACCTTGTTTAGATCGTCGTTAGGATCGCGTAGAATCAAAAAGAATTGAATTCCGTCAACTTTGAGATTTATCAAGTAAGTTACTTTTCCCCCATTTTGATGCTAAAATGTTCATATCACGTTTATATGATGTTTGATGTGTTATATTTGAAGCTTGATTGAGTTTGGAATTTATTGGGAATTTATTTTGGGTTTTGATCAAAAATGGTGAAATCTTGAATGTTGGGTTTGATTCTTGATTTTGGTTGTTAAATGTGGTTGTATGAGTCTTTTTAGACTTATTAGTTGTGTTGGTACATTAGTAAACTAGTTGGAATGTTAGATTTTGGTGGAAATGTGTTTTGGGTTAAAAATGGAAGAACCCAGGTTGTTCTTCCCGATTTCCGGCAGACCAGAGTATTGGGCGACCGCCCAAAATTGTCTGGGCGACCGCACATCTATCTGAAAGCTTTTGTTCTTGGTTGAGGGCCTTTTTGGGCGACCGCACAGTCCCGTTTGGGCGGCCGCACAGATCTCTGAAAGTTTACATTTTGTTAATGTGTGTGATTGAAGAATGCGTTTTGGTCTAAGTCTTGGGTGTCCTTCTAGTTGACCTTAGTGATCATTGTAGTACACTTTAGTGATAGAATTGGGTCCTTTGTGATCGAGTTTGTGTTTGAAATTCATTAATTGTTAATTGGGATTTTGGAGCACCCTTATTGTGTATTGTTGGTTCATTTCATCTTCTTGGTGATT
The DNA here is from genome assembly GCA_026119855.1 of Campanula takesimana. Lineage (NCBI taxonomy): Eukaryota > Viridiplantae > Streptophyta > Magnoliopsida > Asterales > Campanulaceae > Campanula > Campanula takesimana. The sequence goes on along the minus strand of JAOWBW010000116.1, from coordinate 180,721 downwards.
ATTTGGCATGATTCCCTACTTTGGAATCCTTTGTTGTTTATCGTGCTAGTATTTTATTACTTAGCATTTATTTGAAAGTCCAGCTGGTATTTTGTGTGTGTTTGGGCGATGCGAAACATTATGATGGCACGGCCAAGTCCATTGTGATGTTGACCATTGTTTTGCCCCATTATTACCCTCCTCCAGATTGGCCTTGGATGTGAGAAGAGCTAGCTCCTTTGTGTGTATTTTAGCTTCTTGGAGCATGACTTTGTGGCATGTCTCCCGTCCCTTGTGACACTTCATTTGGTTATTGGTTCCGGTACCGGGGTTTTCTCTTCGGCTTTCATGCTATTATGAAGATGATGATTTGTTGATTATTGAAGCTGCGCAGCGATCCTTTATTTGGATGTTCCGGTTTGGAAAACCTTGGCTATATCCTTTGTTATGTGTTTATTTCCGCTGCTATCTGTTATGTGATAAATGCTATGTGCTATGTGATACTTATTATTGCTTATTGTATATTGCATCATAGCATGTCATGTAGTTGCATTAGTAACTTATTGAGATTTATCTCACCCCCTTTCTTTTTATCTTTGTTTTTCCTAAACCCCCCCAGGTGCTAAGGATTAGTCTCGCTGATCACGAGAAAGAGGACGTCGAGTGTGGAACATTCTTTTGGGGAAGGTTGTTATAGGTTGGTTTACATTATATAAATGTGTAACCTTTTTGGGATAGTTGTACCAAACAATGACGTCACTAAGAATTGTATATTTGTATTTTGTTGGGCATAAACTTGTGGAAGTTTATGATAGTTGTAATTGGTTTTTATCAAACTTGGTTTGTAAAACTTTGGATCATCACCTTTTGGTATCAAATGGAATTTTTAACTTCAGTATTTCTCAGTTTTGGTTTTAGAGTCGACGTCCAGATCGCGGTCCCGGGCCCGCGGGGTTCGGGGTCGCGACAGAACTTGTCAAGACATCCTTGTACGATTCATTTGCCAATAAATTAATCACCAAAAAGATTGAACAACTTTTTTAGATTTGGAATCATTTCGCGTTCCTTGTCGAGTCTAGGGACTTCTATTCTTTCTGCATACTCCCAATTTCTTGCAATCAAATTGGGGCTTTCCTTCTCTTCTCTCTTAATGAATTACTTGCCTTCATGAGTCATTCAAAAAACGGTCAAATACATGAAGTCAATACTAGGGACACTTCCCTAATCAAGTCAATGTCACTCACCTTTTGTGACAAGAGGTCTCCACCACAAAATCACATGTCTTATCTCCTCAGCTAGAGTCAATGCACACTCCCTCATTAATCGAGTCAAAATGAAGACGCAAAAGAGATGCCCGCTAGATTGAAAACCCGAAAGGGCGGTCTAGGCAAAAAAACAGGGTGCGTCATAAAAAAATAAATGAGAGAGTGAGAGAGAGAAGGGAAAGAGAAATGGAGATCTCCGGCCTCCAAAGAAGACAACTGCACGAGCTCTACATTGGATCTCCTCAGCAAGTCAATTCCCCACCGAGCCAACTTTGGGATTGCAAAAGGCTCGACAAGATATGGCACCATCAAAGGTTGTTTTGGGTTATTGGCATCATTCTCCAGCAGTGTGCATTTTTGGGTTCATGAAAAGAAGGCCCGTGGTAGCCAAGACCCATCCGAGAACGAGCCCATCATAAAAGGGCACGAGGTTGCACAAATAATCCCTAGCTAGTCAATTGGCTTGGGCAACAAATAGCAACAACATGTGTCTCAGTTTTCAAAGCTTCTTCAAGTATGTGCTTCTAAAGTACGCCGAAAGGCTCCTAAGAAATGGCGTAGCTCTTGCCATGTCCTCTCATGTTTGTTCCCTCGCACGAGGATGAGTCACTCTTCCTTTGCTCAACAAATGGTGACGCCCTAGGGGCTATGTGACTCAAGGACAAGGACTTCTTTTGCTTCACTTGACAATCAATACGCCCTAGAGGCTATGTTCGAGAAAGATGTGTGAGAATATCCTCAAAGTCTCCCAAAAAGGATGTCAAAAAGCCCTCTTGTCGCGTGTGCCCATGCTCGTTCCCCCAATCAAGGATGGACCTTTCTCGCAATCAATGATGGAACTCTAAGGGCTACGGTCAAATCTTAAAGGCTCCCTAAGCAAAGAGCAATTAAGTCCCCAGCAGTATCCCCAGCCGAGTCATGTGCAACATTGGAAGCTTCCTCAATTCGGCACCGAAGGTCTCAAGGGGCTTCGCAATCTACAATCTTTTTGGCTACGGCATTACAGTAATCCGAGCAAAGGGCAATTTTGGGGCTTCGCGACCGACAGTCTTTGGGCAACAATACTCGAGCAACGCAATTTGGGAGTAGTCTCCATGAAAGGGATCAAGCTTTAAAGGGTCTCTCAACACTTCAAGTCAAAGGCCTCTTGGTTTTAAATGAAGACTCTGATGTTATGAATGAAGTTGATGATTTTTGTTAGAACTCACAGTGAGATTTTGAGGGAAGTCTTAGAGAAAAGGAAGAAGATTCAATATGCTAAACTCTAATCAAAACAGGGTTATAGCGGGAAATGCCACGGCCAATCCCAATGTTTCTGCAATTCAGCACCCCCTTCTCCAAGATCAAAAGCACAAGGTGCAGCTCAGATAAAGTTGGGCCACAGTACTAGTTGCATCCGAAGATCCGTCATTAGTTCAACTCAAGAAGAGTCAAGCAAGCATACTCATTTGGGACTTTATCACACCAAGACCTTATCCTCCACGACTTCGACGGCACCGCAAGACATTACTGCATCTTTTGACATAAGCCCTCAGCCATTTGGGTATCGACCACAATGAGGCCATTCATCTCCCCAGTAAGAGCAAGAAGGAGATCTCTATCAAAAATTCTACCAAACGGTACATCCGCTCTCAATGCCGAACCGATCACAAGATAATTTGGGGCTTTACATCGAAAGGTCTTCACACTCCACCGTCTTGAAGCTCGCAAACAAGAAGTCCATGACATTTGGGGCTTTGCAATCTCTCGAGGCTTGGTATCAATAATCTACTCTTGGGATTGCTCACGCCAACAACAAAAGGCGATTTATTTGAATGGGCCAAGAACTGATTTATCTTGGGGCTATGCAAGCCACTCAAAGTTTGGCATCAAAGGCATTCTAGGAGCTTTACAATCAGCAACCCCTTATCTCGGCATCAAATTCCTTTTGGAGCCCCATAATCGACAAATCTCTTGGGGCTAAACATCAATTTCGTTGGACACCACAGCAACAACGACAGAATTCAACAAGGCAATCCGGACTTCGATTGAACACGACTTGATCTTGGTTTGGCTTCACAAGCACACAATGGTTAAAATGGTTCACCCACGAACTAAAAAAAAAAAAAAAATCTTTTCCTCACATGTGTGCATATTCTTTCCCTTCTAATCTAAAAAAAAATAAAAAAAATTCTTTTTCTCCTTCTATGTGCAAAAGTGTGTGCTTTACTTTGCCTTGCTCCATAGCTTCTTCCCCAGAGTTCTCCATCATCCTTGAACTACGCTGGTCTGATTCCCTTCAAGGGATACGTAGGAAGCCTTTGGCACGACCAACCCATCATCCAGAGTACCATCTCGCCAACCCATCATCAAGAGCGTTCTCTCATCAACATCAAACGAATGGACATTCTCCATCAAAGCATCCTCCACGGACATCAGAAATTCATCTCCACTCAAGCGGCAATGGTAAGTGAAGGTATGAATACATCCAATGCTTTCCTCAAAATCACACCGCACACAAGATCACTCTCTACATTCTTACTTCTCTCTCATTGCAAGGGTGTTCCAAAATCCCATCACACCACGAGCACAATTTCTCTCTCTTCATTTCACACTTTATGCATCTTCTTGCAAGAACACATATACCTGTCAAGCACACACATAACAGGTACCACCACGAAGTCAACAGCATTCGCTACTCAAAGCACTTCATCCCCACCAGAAAGTGGTCAACCGTGCCCACACCCCACAAAGTCAACAACATAAGCAGATGCAGCTCCAAGTCGGCAACTCGGTCCATATCGAGACAAGCTCCCATGAGCTCCAAGTCGGCAACTCGGTCCATATCGAGACAATCTCCCATGAGCTCCAAGTCGGAAACTCGGTCCATATCGAGACAAGCTCCCATGAGCTCCAAGTCGGCAACTCGGTCCATATCGAGACAAGCTCCCATGAGCTCCAAGTCGGCAAATCGGTCCATATCGAGACAAGCTCCCATGAGCTCCAAGTCGGCAACTCGGTCCATATCGAGACAAGCTCCCATGAGCTCCAAGTCGGCAACTCGGTCCATATCGAGACACGCTCCCATGAGCTCCAAGTCGGCAACTCGGTCCATATCGAGACAAGCTCCCATGAGCCCCAACTCAACAACTCGGTCCATATCTAGACAAGCTCCCATGAGCTCCAATACAACACTCCAGCAAAAGTCGCTCATGCAGGGAGCGCACCTCTATCTATCGCAATTTCAAATTTCTACTTTTATCGAGTCTTTGTTTTCTTTTCTTCCTTGTTTTTCTTTGTCGATGTCCTCGGCGGGTGTTTTTACATTCGTCGACGCGTTTTGCTTTGCAATCCACGTCGCCGAGGGGATCTGTAGACACCCCGCCTTGGACCTCTCACCCCGATTGCATACAAAGTATTTTTATTTAACTTATTTTTGTTGATTTCTGTTACTTCGGTTAAGTTCCTAACTGATTCCGTTAGTTTTGGACTAAACTGCATAACAGAGTTAACTTTTAGGGTCATTCTGTCATTCTGTCCTTTTCTGCCGCAGGCGCTTCCGGAACTGTTAACGGGCTGCGCGCGCGTCTCGCCCCAAAAGCGGGACTCGCGCGCTTCCCACTTTGGCAGTAACGGATTGCACCTTATTTCCCTCCTTTTCCTAGTTCACAAAATAACCTCTTTTTACATCCAAGTTCATCCCCCCTTTGTTCCAAAAACTCCCAATCCCATTATTCTAGCCCATTCATTAAAACAAAAATATTTCTTTTTATTAATATTTGATTTTCTCTTTATTATTTATTTATCTTATTTGTGATTGGTCAACTCCATCTCACATGGATTGACCAATTTCCCTCCAAGTCTTCCCTCCTCTTTTTACCTATAAAAGCCATCTTCTTCTACCTTAGAAAAGGACCAACTTCATCTTCCCTACAAGAAAGATACACAAGTTCTCTCAACACATTTTCCCTACAAACAAACACTACACAAAGTGTTGCACAACCATTTCTCTACAAACAACACCATCTTCAAGTCAAAGTCTAAGGTCCTCTTTTCTAAAGGTACTTTTATTCTTCTTCTCTTTTATTCTAGTCTTACTAGTATGCAATCCCCATCAATTGGGACATGACCAAATGACCACTTTACTACATTAAAGTTGGTTAAGGTTATCTCCCTACATTTTAATCTCTACTTTAATTTCCTATACATTTCTTAATGTAATTGTTTAGCATAAATTTATAAATAAAAAAATTCTCTTTTCTTCCCCTTTTTCTTTACATTATAATTGTTAGCACTGTTAATAAATTGAAGGACATTTAGCATTAGAACATCAATAGTAGCAAGACCCGCATAAGTGGGGCGGAGTGGGTGTTTAAGTACTTCCCACTCCGTCACCTAACCCCCGAACCCTTCTCTCCCGAATCTCTGGTTTTGTACATAAATTAGGCTATTTCTAGGTTTTTCTTATGTTCCTCTAAAAGCATAGGTGGCGACTCTAAACAATCTAAAACAAGTTAGACATCCTAGGATCCTTCCACCACTCTAGCCAAGCCGTGGGCTCTCCCGGGGTATCTACACCAACATCATATGCCGATATAGGGTACCTCATGAGATGATATCTGACAACGGTACGTACTTTGAGAAAGAATGTGACCAACTACTTGCAGAGTACAAAATAGAGAGACATCAGTCATCACCGTACCGACCACAGACCAATGGAGCAGTCGAAGCTGCTAACAAGACCATTGAGACCATCATTAGGAAAATGGCTAAGACTGGAAGAGATTGGCCCGACAAGCTACACTTTGCACTCTGGGGCTACCGAACTTCAATTCGTACCGCTACCGGTGAAACTCCATACGCCCTAACCTATGGGATGGAAGGAGTGCTACCAATTGAATTAGAAGTACCATCACTAAGGGTTCTCCTAGAAAACCAAGTGAGCGAAGTTGCATGGTTAGACAACCGTTATGAACAACTAGCCCTGCTAGATGAACGATAACTTCGAGCCGCCGAGCATATCCAAGCGTATCAACGGAGAATGGCCCGAGCATTCAATAAGAAAGTCAAGTCCAGAAACATCAAAGAAGGGGACCTTGTCCTACGTGAACATCGTCCTGGACCGTTCAATCCTATGGGCAAATGGGGACCAAGATGGATAGGCCCCTACATAGTCAAGAAGATATTCTCCGGAGGAGCGGTACAACTCGCAGACCTAGATGGAGATCAACTGCCGAAGCCCGTCAACATGGACAAGCTGAAGAAGTACTACTCATAAGTCCATCCCCTATTCCAAAGAAAAGAGGAAAGCTCGCTAGGTTGAAAACCCGAAAGCGTGGCCTAGGCAAAAATTAGAGCAGAAAGCACTAGTGTCGCGACCCGACCCCCCCGGGCCGGGAACTCGCGAGCTGGACGTCGACTTACAACCATAAACTCTAAAATACTGAAGATAAAAAATTTACATTTTATACCCAAAAGATTTTAACCCAAGGTTTTAGAAATCCAAGTTTAACAACAACAATAAACTAATAGTATAAGCTCCACAAGCTCACACCAAAAATACAAAAGATTACAAATCTTAATGACGTCATTGGTGGTAAAACTATCCCCAAAAAGGTTATACATTTAAATAATGTAAACCGATCAATAACAACCTGCCCAAAATCTCAAACCTCTCGACGTCCTCCTCGATCCGCAAATCCTAATCCTTTCCTCCTGGGGGGGGTGTTAAGGAAAAACAAAGATAAAAGAAAGGGGGTGAGATAAATCTCAATAAGTTACTAATGCAACTACATGACATGCTATGATGCAATAACAATAATAATAATCTCACATAGCACGTAGCAATTATCATTTAACAGATAGCAGCGGAAAATAAACAAGTAACAAAGGATACTGAGCCAAGGTTTTCAAAATAAAGGATATAACAATCTGATCACTGACGATAGGGCCACATCGAAGAGCAGCATCAATAAACAGCATCAAAGAGCCGATAAACCAATCAACGATAGCAGCATAATAGCTAAAGAGAAAACCCCGGTACCGGAACCAATAACAAGGGGACAGTGACACACAGTCAAAGCCCGAAAACCAATAGCTAAGTGCTCACAAAGGGGCTAGCTCATCTCACATCCAAGGCCAATCTGGAGGAGGGAAATAATGGGGCAAAACAATGGTCAAGAATTATAATGGACTCAGCTCATTGCCATTATAATCTTTCGCATCGCCCGAAACACACAAATACCAGCTGGACTTTCAAGTAAAGGCTAAGTAATAACATACTAGCAGGATAAACAACTAATGATTCCAAAGTAGGGAACCATTTCAAATAAATCACCAAAAAAGGTGAACCATTCCAACGACACAACAAAAGATGCTCAAACAATCCAAAACGATACTCAATTAAATCCCATAACCTATTTGTTCACAAAGGAACCATTTGCCACATTAAAGTGTTCCTCATTTCCAAACAATAACCAAATTGATTCCACAACTAAATTGTTCACAAAGGAACCAAAATCAAACATTAAAGTAATCCCTAATGATCATTTTTAAGTCTACTAAAGTAGTACCCAAAATCTAGGCTAAGATTGCATCCCAGTCTTATACCAACAAAAAGGGAGTTCTTGGACACAACGGACTGATCATAAACGTTTTGTTATAGAATACCTACCAAAGGCTCAACACAATCTAAACCTGAATCCCCACCAAATAAACCACCTCATCTCGTAGTACTCTAAAAGGGCTTTAAAACGATAGTTTACTCGATTTAAACGGAGTCCGGAAGAGGAAGTTATGGCCTTCAAAAGATTGGACAAGAAAACAATGATTTTCACAGAAGGTAGAGGGGTGCGCGCGCCTCCCACCAACAGGGTGCGCGCGCCTCATGAGTTCAGAAGGAAAAACATCAGCATAGAGATGGAGGGTGCGTGCGCCTCCAAGAAAAGGGTGCGCACGCCTCATGGTATCAATTGGAAATCCAAGATTGGTGAAGAGGGGGTGCGCGCGCCTCACACCAAGGGATGCGCGCGCCTCCAAGAGAATTCAGTAAACCCAGATCTTCTTCCTGGGTTCTTCAACCCGAAAATACACACCAAAATCACCATTTCACTCAAAATTAACACCAACACTCCCAACTAATTTACCCAAGTGCCAAAACAACTTCTAAGCTTAAAATAACTCATCTAGCAACATTTAAACAACCCAAACCAAAGGATGATTCAAATACCCAAATTTTCACAAAAATATGAATAAATTGCAAATAGGTTCCAAATCAACCAACGAAGCCATATATATCAACTAGAGCATCAATGGAGTTAAAGATGAACATTTTTAGCATAAATGGGGGAAACGTTACTTACCCGGATTTTCTCAAGGTTGCCGGAACTCGAATATTTTTAGCCCTCTACGATCCTAACGACGATCTAAACAAGTTTCATATTTTAAGAAATGAGAAATAACAAGAGGAAGATGGTTAGATTGAAGAGAGAAGGTAGAGAAAACTTACCCAACAATTGGAGAGAGAGAGAGAGATTGAGCTGGGAAAAGAAATGAGGGAGAGGTGAGGGAGAAGAGAGGGAGTAGGGAGAAGATGATTAAGCCAAACTTACACTTAGACCCCTCCCTTACTACTACTCTCTATAAACAAACTCCCCACTAACAATTAAGACTCAACACTTCTACACTAGCACAAATGACCCAAATAAAATGCTAGTCATAATTTATTATAACACATAAAATGCACACATAAATTATTAATTAAATAATAATTTAAATAAATAAATAAGCAAATAAATAAATAATAATTATTTATTACTAATAAAATAGAGCCTAGTTTTCGGGTCGTGACATTCACTCCCCCTTAAAGAAAATTCGTCCCGAATTTTAAATTACTTACCCGAAGACCAAATAGGTACGGATACGATAGTTCCGCCATTTCTCAAATTCCTCAATTGTACAATCTAACCCACTACATGGTAACCTTAAATAAAGCTTACGATAACACTACCTCTCGAACCGAATCATTCCATCATTATCTTCATTACTAATCAAAATCCGTACTCAAAATCGAAGAATCCAAATTATTTCCACACATAATTCTCGAGATATCTCAAGCTCCCCTTATTCATAGCCTTAACTACACCGCAAAGGTACTTACATTTGTAAATCGCATACTTATTATTATTCCCCAGAAATTCAAAACATTACCATCTCGAGCTAAATTAGCTTTTAAAATATGAAAGGCTAAAGAAATTTTCCATCCCCATAATATTCACCAAAGGCTATATCTCTAAGGATTCCCATTATAGTGCTCTCGCTCTAGGTAGCACCTTAAACTAGAGGTGTAATATAAACCCAAAAATTTTGATACAAAATGTTCACTTAAATCTACGCCATAATATCATCGTCATAACACTCCAATCCTTGAAAGCCTAAAATAATTACGAATACTCAATAGTCCGAAAATGATCTAACTTTTATCTTCAAGGGATTTCCTCTAACTCCCTTTTTAGTTAATACTCTGTGCTCATATACCCAAGGAAATCAACAAATCTCAAATCTTCAATAGCTAACCCAAGTTAGTCTTTCACGCATACATTTATTAACCTAATGATACTTAGGCTCAATAGTACTACCATCATAATAAGCCAATTAGCTAGCAACGTTCCGACTGACCCAATACCAAATCATGCTATTCCTTAATTATGCCTAAGTATTGATACTCAACTTTCTTCACATACCCTTGATCCAATTCGGGAAACGCCACCAAGAAGGGATTTAGAACCATAGAACCACTATCTAACCAAAATTTCAAAATGCCTTCAACATAGATTGAGAAATTATTACTCTCCCAAAATGTACTTAGTCCTTTCTAACTTAACACGCTTATCACCAATAATGATCATAACTCCTACAACAAACTCATCATCCATAACAAATCGTACACCTCTCCATACTAATCCATTCCGATGCATTCACGGAGATGTACTAAAAGTGACCAAAAATTTTCCTCAAGGGATCCTCATTGAATCCTCAACTCCTATACCCCAACCGATACAATAAGGATATTGATCTAATTATTAGCACTACCACCTTGTACCAAAACAACTCACTTTAATCCAAGTTCCTCCCCAAACATTAGGCACTATTCAGAGGAAAATAGAAATCTTACAAATGACACATACACCCAACCAATCGGTATAGACATCCCATTGGCACCTACCTAAGTTATATACTCAAATCCCATTTAAGAAAAGATGAGCATAACTCTACCCAAGGAACGGCCTCAAAACAATTTTAGGCAAAAGGGAAGAGAGGATATAACAATTTTCCTACAACAATCGACTAAAGCATGACATTTCCCTTCTCAAAATGACATCGAAATCTTATAATAGCAATATGACAAATTTAGCAGGTAAGTTATATCTACCTCTAAGCACAACATGAGCACATAAGACTCCCTCAGATATCCTACACTCCTCCATAGGAGTAGACACTGACAACACATAAGTCAAAGACTCAGGAGAAATAAATGCAACTAAATGCACATAAACATAAGAATGCAATGATCCTAAAATGCACGCGCTCGCTCTCTCGACACAAAATTAATACCTCCTGAAACTGATGAATCACCCGTTGAGTGCTGACTGATCGCAAATACCCTACCCTGAACCTTTAGGGTTTCCCGAAGTATCTCTCTTCTGACCTTGTCCAGTACCAGTGTCACTCCCGGATGGTTGATATCTGCCCCTAAGACAATCCCTCACAAAATGTCCCAACTGACCACAATTCACACATTTTCCTTGCTTCATCCAACACTTGTCTTCTGAGTGTCCTTCCCTCTAACAGTAACTGCAGATTTTTCCATTTCGTGTCCCCTTATTAGAACCTTGATTTCCTACTGTTGGTTGCCCTTGAAGTTGCCTTCTGAATCGAGTTTGCACTCCAGAATTACCTCTGTTATCTGAATGTTGCTGTTGTGACTTACTCTGCCCTCCTTGCTTACCCGGGTTAACCATCTCAGTCTTCCTTTTGTGTTCCCCAATATCCTGCTCAATCAAGTAGGCTCGATCCACCGCATCCTGATAAGTCTGAATCCGCTGTGCTATAAGCTGAGTCCGGATGGATGTCTTTAAACCCCTGATCAATCTCATCGCTTTCTGCTCCTCGGTCCGCACAAGGTATTCACAACACCTGGCTAATTCTGTGAACTTAGCTGAGTACTGTGCTATTGACATCATGCCTTGCTCCAAGCTGAGGAACTCGATCTCTTTCCGGTTTTGATTCACTAGAGAGATAAAATGATCCTTGAATTTCCTCATGAACCACTCCCAAGGATATGGTACAAGAGTCGCATCCCAACTGGTCTTCAGTGCCTTCCACCAATGTTCCGCAGCCCCCACGAGCTTATAAGCTGAAAAAAGAACCCTATCCTCATCAGTGCAACCAAAGACATCATAGATTTTCTCCATCGATTCTATCCATAGCTCGGCCTTCTTCACATCAGGCTCACCGTCGTACTCACTTGGTTTCAACTTCAAGAACTGCTCCAACCCATATCGCGGAGGTGCTACATGTTCCTCTCTCCGCCCTTGGTCATAAATTGCTTTCACAGCCGCTTCAAACCTACCCTGAAACACTGCACAGTTTCCTTCCCTTAGACCATTAAGATTCTGAGTCCCACTGATGCCTTCACCAGCTCTTCTTCTAGCCATTTCAAACAAATACCTGCATAAAATACTCATCGTTACTCACTCCAAACACAACTACCCTCCTAGGTCATTCTAGTCCACCTATACTTATACTTAGAGCTAAACCATAGCTCTGATACCAACTGTCGCGACCCGACCCCTCGGGCCGGGAACTCGCGACTGGACGTCGACTTACAACCATAAACTCTAAAATACTGAAGATAAAAATTTCCATTTTATACCCAAAAGATTTTAACCCAAGGTTTTAGAAATCCAAGTTTAACAACAACAATAAACTAATAGTATAAGCTCCACAAGCTCACACCAAAAATACAAAAGATTACAAATCTTAATGACGTCATTGGTGGTAAAACTATCCCCAAAAAGGTTATACATTTAAATAATGTAAACCGATCAATAACAACCTGCCCAAAATCTCAAACCTCTCGACGTCCTCCTCGATCCGCAAATCCTAATCCTTTCCTCCTGGGGGGGGGTGTTAAGGAAAAACAAAGATAAAAGAAAGGGGGTGAGATAAATCTCAATAAGTTACTAATGCAACTACATGACATGCTATGATGCAATAACAATAATAATAATCTCACATAGCACGTAGCAATTATCATTTAACAGATAGCAGTGGAAAATAAACAAGTAACAAAGGATACTGAGCCAAGGTTTCCCCAATAAAGGATATAACAATCTGATCACTGACGATAGGGCCGCATCGAAGAGCAGCATCAATAAACAGCATCAAAGAGCCGATAAACCAATCAACGATAGCAGCATAATAGCTGAAGAGAAAACCCCGGTACCGGAACCAATAACAAGGGGACAGTGACACACAGTCAAAGCCCGAAAACCAATAGCTAAGTGCTCACAAAGGGGCTAGCTCATCTCACATCCAAGGCCAATCTGGAGGAGGGAAATAATGGGGCAAAACAATGGTCAAGAATTATAATGGACTCAGCTCATTGCCATTATAATATTTCGCATCGCCCGAAACACACAAATACCAGCTGGACTTTCAAGTAAAGGCTAAGTAATAACATACTAGCACGATAAACAACTAATGATTCCAAAGTAGGGAACCATTTCAAATAAATCACCAAAAAGGTGAACCATTCCAACGACACATCAAAAGATGCTCAAACAATCCAAAATGATACTCAATTAAATCCCATAACCTATTTGTTCACAAAGGAACCATTTGCCACATTAAAGTGTTCCTCATTTCCAAATAATAACCAAATTGATTCCACAACTAAATTGTTCACAAAGGAACCAAAATCAAACATTAAAGTAATCCCTAATGATCATTTTTAAGTCTACTAAAGTAGTACCCAAAATCTAGGCTAAGATTGCATCCCAGTCTTATACCAACAAAAAGGGAGTTCTTGGACACAACGGACCGATCATAAACGTTTTGTTATAGAATACCTACCAAAGGCTCAACACAATCTGAACCTGAATCCCCACGAAATAAACCACCTCATCTCGTAGTACTCTAAAAGGGCTTTAAAACGATAGTTTACTCGATTAAAACGGAGTCCGGAACAAGAAGTTATGGCCTTCAAAAGATTGGAGAAGAAAACAATGATTTTCACAGAAGGTAGAGGGGTGCGCGCGCCTCCCACCAACAGGGTGCGCGCGCCTCATGAGTTCAGATGGAAAAACATCAGCATAGAGATGGAGGGTGCGTGCACCTCCAAGAAAAGGGTGCGCGCGCCTCATGGTATCAGTTGGAAATCCAAGATTGGCGAAGAGGAGGGTGCGCGCGCCTCATACCAAGGGATGCGCGCGCCTCCAAGAGAATTCAGTAAACCCAGATCTTCTTCCTGGGTTCTTCAACCCGAAAATACACACCAAAATCACCATTTCACTCAAAATTAACACCAACACTCCCAACTAATTTACCCAAGTGCCAAAACAACTTCTAAGCTTAAAATAACTCATCTAGCAACATTTAAACAACCCAAACCAAAGGATGATTCAAATACCCAAATTTTCACAAAAATATGAATAAATTGCAAATAGGTTCCAAATCAACCAACGAAGCCATATATATCAACTAGAGCATCAATGGAGTTAAAGATGAATATTTTTAGCATAAATGGGGGAAAAGTAACTTACCCGGATTTTCTCAAGGTTGCCGGAACTCGAATATTTTTAGTCCTCTACGATCCTAACGACGATCTAAACAAGTTTCATGTTTTAAGAAATGAGAAATAACAAGAGGAAGATGGTTAGATTGAAGAGAGAAGGTAGAGAAAACTTACCCAACAATTGGGGAGAGAGAGAGAGATTGAGCTAGGAAAAGAAATGAGGGAGAGGTGAGGGAGAAGAGAGGGAGTAGGGAGAAGATGATTAAACCAAACTTACACTTAGACCCCTCCCTTACTACTACTCTCTATAAACAAACTCCCCACTAACAATTAAGACTCAACACTTCTACACTAGCACAAATGACCCAAATAAAATGCTAGTCATAATTTATTATAACACATAAAATGCACACATAAATTATTAATTAAATAATAATTTAAATAAATAAATAAGCAAATAAATAAATAATAATTATTTATTACTAATAAAATAGAGCCTAGTTTTCGGGTCGTGACAACTAGAAAGAAGCCCGCTAGATTGAAAACCTGAAAGGGCGGTCTAGGCAAAAAGCAGGGTGTGCATTAATATATATATATATATATATATATATATACATATAATAATAGGGGACAGTCTTGTGTGCGGGACACCTATGTCTCATGCGAGACACGTCAGTCAACAAATATATTTTTCTCTTTCTTGAACAAGAACTACGATGACCTGAGCTCCTTAGTTAATTTATGTAAAAGGAGAACGTAGGCAGCCTTTTGGTCTGGTCTATTCAATAAATAAAATCAAAGTCTTGTCTTCTTATTAATTGAATGTATTTCAAGAAAACAATAAGAAAATTTCTAACATGAATACCAACTTGCAAAAGAAAATAAATAAAATACTAAAAGTCTAAACATTGGTCTATCTATTGGCAATCTCTCGATACTCCTAAGGATCTATTTCTTCCTTAACCTAGTAGGGGCTTGACCACGATCCTCCTTATCATCCCTCTTCCTCTTGAACCAAGGTATCTCGAAACCGAGAGGAACATCAAGACGACTGAACACCGAGGGAGTCAGTCTCGCGAACACAAGAGGCCTATCTAGAGCTTGGAGTTTACCGGGAAGTCCGTTTTCGCTCTTCTCGTAAAAGTCACTCTCCAGAAAGTCTTGAGTGGCATCTACTCTGACATTAGAAGGATCCTCCTTAGCTTCATTCTTCCTCAAATTCAAACTAGGCTCAAATTGGTCCCCCAACAGAAAGCGACTGATCTCATCAATACCCTCGACATTGGGACGGAGTTCCGAGAGAAACCAATCTAAGTATTTGTTCGATAAATAGATACTTCCTCCATCATGACGAAGATTGGTCCAATGATCCATAGTGGTGCCTTGACCCCAAGCGCGATGCAAGCTCGTAGAGAACTCTGAGTCCATGAAAGAAACATCTCGAGGCCGTCCCCCTGACAAGAAAGTGTCCTGCTGTTGACCGAATTGTCGCATTACCCTCCTAGCAAAGTTGAAAGAAGAAAGTAGAAAGAAGAATCCCTCAAGCCCGGAAGAACGACCCTGTCTTACCCGAGGGTATTAGATACAAACCTCCTCACCCTCCAAAAGGATGAGTACCAAGCGATATCATTGGTCTCCGCTTTAGCAAAAACATGAGCCCACTCCTCAATGCTGAGACCCTTCACTAACAGTCTCCGCCTATGGAAAGTATAAGGAGAATACTCGACCGGAGAGTCCAACAGTTTAAAATGTTCTCTGAGCCAAATAGTCAACAACAATGGACTTCCCCGAGTCATAGAGCCGGTTTGGTGTAACTCATCAAGACAATGAAGGGTCTCCCCCAAGATAAGAGGGATTATGTTGAAGGCCCGTCCTCTAGCTTACAGAACGATGTCCACGAGCTCCGTGTTCGCCATGCCACACTTGCTCATGAAAAGCACGCTCTGAAATAAGCACAATGCCAAGAGGCAGCACTGGGAATCCACACCGTGACCGCGAGTCACCCGACCTTTAAATCTCCTAGGCAAAGCGTGGAGATCAATATAGCGGTTACGAACATAACTCTGAGCCTCAGGAAGGCCAATGCTCAATAAGTCCCTAAGAGACTCCGTTGGTACCTGTAGATACCCCGCCTTAGACCTCTCACGTCCCGATTGCATACACATTTCTTTGTCTTCCTCTTTTCTGTTAAGTTTTGTTACTTTTCGTTAACTTTCATTACTTTCCGTTAAGTTCTCGACTTACTCCGTTAGTATTGTATTTGACTAAGTGACAAAGTCAACCTTGAGTCTTTGTTTCACTTGTTTTTCGTTGACTTTCGTGGTGTTTGTTAAGTTTCTGACTGATCTCGTTAGTTTTGGGACTTAACTGCATAACGGGGTTAACTTTTGGGCTGAAATTTGGATTCCCTGAAGATGGGAGGAGCGCGCCTCCACCCTCCTTTATGGGATGCTCACACCTCCCATAGGGGAGGCGGAAGGTGCGCGCTTCCCACCTCCAGAATCCCAGATTTTGCCAAATTTCCCTCCTTTTCTGATTTGTAACCCCCAAAGCCATTATGGCTTGGCTTGATCCGGGGAAGGGCCATCTTTGTGACCACAAAGACCTTACCTAACACCTATAAAAACCCCTCCAATCCATCATTGGAGGGGGACTTTTCTTTTCACTCTCTTAACAAAAAGAGGAAGAATTCTCGAATCAAAAACACTTTAAAACACATAAAATCCATTTTCAAAGAGTGGTCACTATAGACAATTTGGTTCTTCCCCATTCAAGCACAAAGTACAATGTTCATTCTCTTATAAATTTTTAATCTCATCTTTATTTTCTTTCCTTGTTAAAATCTTTTTATTACACTCTTCATCTTTAATGTGTATGCCATCTCCATAAAAGGGATACAACCAAAAGGCCACTTCACTATTGAAGTTTGGCCAAGGTTACATCCCAACATTCCAAATTCCACTTTAATTTTCATTTCATTTATTCATGTAATTGTTTGGCATAATTGTTACATGTAATCTTTTAGCATAAATTAATAAATAAAAATAATTCTCTTTTATTTCCTTTTAATTTTCCCCTTTCTTTCCATTGTAATTGTTAGCACTTCTTACATTAATAATTGAAGGGCTTTTCTTTTTAGTATTAGAACACCAAAAGTAGCAAGACCCGCGTAATCGGGGCGGAGTGGGTGTTTAAGTACTTCCCACTCCGTCACCTAACCCCCGAACCCCTCATCTGAAGAATATTTGGTTTCGTAATCAATAAAAAAGGCTATTTTCTTAGGTTTTCTCGCGTTCCTCTAAAACGTGGGTGGCGACTCTTAAAATCAAGTAGACATCCTAGGTTAATTCACCGCTCTAGCCAAGCCGTGGTTCCCCGGGGTATCTACAGTGGCGACTCTGCTAGGGATTATAGAGGGTTAAACTTGCGTTTTTCATTTTTGGTGTTCTTTTTACAGTTTTCTGGGCATTCTGGTGGAAAAAGGTGAGACGCGTGCGCCTCTGGCCTTCTTGGCCTAAGGCGCACGCATCCCACCTTCACCACCAGAATTGCCCGTCTCTCATCTTGTCCTTCAAATTTCATGTTATTATGCTAACAAGTTTCTGCAGGGGAAAGTTACATAATTTGGGACCAGGACAATCCCCTGAGTCCGCGGTTTCTTCTGACATTCTGACAGGTACCCCAGATGCGCGCGCCTCCCACAGTCATGGCGCAATGCGCGCGCTTCCCACGTAACTGCCCTGAGTCGCGCGCTTCTGGGCCATTTTCCAGAACAGAACAGTGAACAGAATAGGCAGTTTTGACAGTGTGTGGGCACCGTGCCTGCATACACCCCCCTTTTACTTTTGTTTATTCATTTTTATCGGTCACACGGGTGATTCGAAAGTTGTAAATTATGTGCTTATTTGTTTTTTTTATTTCCTTTGAAAAAAAAAAATACTTTTATCACTTGTTAGACCTCACACTACGGGCACAATTCTTATCAACTGCTCACTATCGAGTCGCACAAGTCCAACCCCAAACCCGTCGAGGCCCGTCCTAGGAAGTTTCAAGCTCCACCCGACCTTGACTCTTCCGAAGCGGTAAACCTCAGCCCGTGGCGTAGTTCACGACTACATGCCGGGGGTGACCTTCAAGCCTCATATTTAAGCCGAGCACAAACCACACAATTCTAGTTAGGGTCTAACACTTCGTGACCAAGTCGGTTTTCATGTACCGAGATTTCCCTAAACTAATGTCATCAAATCATACATGCCGTTTCCAAAAGAAACAAATAGTTGTTATGGGACAAAATAAAACTCCGCCCCCAAAGTGGTTATTTTGGACGAAAATAAAAAAATCCGTCCCCGCATGTATGCTTTATGACATTAATTTAGTTTAATCCCGACACATGTAGGATTCACAAGCGTGGTGGAATCCGATGAGTATATGGGACTGCGAGAAGGTCTATATACTAGTGTGACGATTCCACTTCCTTCCGACTTTGTAAATAAATAAATAAATAAAAAAGAGTCATTTTTCTTATGTGGTTGAGTCTTTTTCCTTTGTTTGTGGGTTAATTATTTTACTCAAAATATGTTTGTGGGGCCAACCTAAGATCGACCGTGTTCTCTCAATAGGTCCAATGGGTTGCAACAACAACAACAACAAGGGTGAGAACATCTCCGTGTCCAACGAAAGGCTCTTTAACATAATAAGAGCCATGGGGGAACAAATGGATAGACTTGTCGAGGATGCCCGCCACAAGGATGATTTATGGCAAGCCCGTCTTGATCTCGAGAGGAGAATTCATAAGGAAGAAGTGTCCGAACTTAAGGCCCGTTTACGGGAGTTCACCAACAACAAGGCAAAGGTCAACGGTAAGGTATGTTCAAGTGGCTCGCCTCTCAAAGGGTACAAGCAACCACAACCATTGCGTCGTAACCATGCCCACCACAAGTGGTGTGACTATCACCTATCCAGCGGTCACCTCACCGAGGATTGCTTCTCCATCCGCAACATCATCCAAGACTTGATTGACAATGGTGAGTTTACCGTGGTTGAAGAACAACAGTTAGAGAGTGAGAACATGCAAGAACTCATCAAGGAAGGGGCTCAGACTTGAAATATGGTCTCAACAAGAGATCATGCCGCAAGGAAGACTACAACGACAATGGGGACTACAACAATAATCTCCGTTTCTCTTTCTCTACCTAGTAATAGGAATAAAAAAAAGATTCAAAGTCCTCTTTAGTGTGCATTAAAGTTTTCTCTCGTCCCATGTTCAATGTTGAGTCTTATTATCAAATAAAAGTATACACTCTTCCAAGTTGTTCAATCTAATTCTTGGCAAAATGATGAAAAGGTGTCTAAACAAGTTTTGGAATGAAGGCCATCGCTTGAACGCCTAGGGGCTAAACATCGACGACGGCATCAACAACGAAGACATCAACAACGACGAAATCAAGACAAAGAAAGGTGGAGCAATGATCATGACGCAAAGTTCTCAAAAGAGAATATAAAAAAAAAAAAAAAAAAAAAAAAAAAAAAGAGGCTCGCTAGGTTGAAATCCTCAAATCAACCTAGGCAAAAGTTAGAGCACAAAAAAAAAAAAAAATCCCCTCAATCAAAGAAATACAAGATCAACATCATTTCACCGATGAAGGACGAAGCAACAACCATCACTGCGAATGGAGCATCAACAAGAACTACGGTGACCTGAGCCTCTTCACTGGAGGAACGTAGGCAACCTTTGGGTCGGTCTCATGGCAGAGAGAAGATATGTTTAGCCCTAGCGCGTTATGGTGATCGGCTTTCCTCTTGAACTTGTCATGACATCTTTGTACGATTCATTTGCCAATGAATTAATCACCAAAAGATTGAACAACTTTCTTAGATTTGGAATCGCTTTCCGTTCCTTGTCGAGTCTAGGGGTTTCTCTTCTTTTTGCGATACTCCCAGTTTCTTGCAATCAAACTGGGGCTTTCTTTCTCTTCTCTCTTAATGACTTACTTGCCTTCGTGAGTCATTCAAAAAATATACATACATGAAGTCAATACTAAGGATACTTCCCTAGTCGAGTCAATGTCACTCATCTTTAGTGACAAGAGGTCTTCACCGCAAAATCACATGTCTTTCTCCTCAGCCAGAGTCAATGCACACTTCCTCATTAATGGAGTCAAAAAAAGAAGACGCAAAAGAGATGCCCGCCAGATTGAAAACCCGAAAGGGCGGTTAGGCAAAAAACAGGGTGCGTCATAAAAAAAAAGAGAGAGTGAGAGAGAGAAGGGAAAGAGAAATGGAGATCTCCGGCCTCTAAGGAAGACAACTGCAAAAGCTCTACATTGGATCTCCTCAACAAATCAATTCCCCACCGAGTCAACTTTGGGATTGCAAAAGGCTCGACAAGATATGGCACCATCAAAGGTTGTCTTGGGTTATCGGCATCATTCTCCAGCAGTGTGCATTTTTGGGTTCATGGAAAGAAGGCCCGTGGTAACCAAGACCCATCTGAGAACGAGCCCATCATAAAAGGGCACGAGGTTGCACAAATAATCCTAGCTAGTCAATTGGCTTGGGCAGCAAATAGCAACAACATGTGTCTCAGTTTTCAAAGCTTCTGCAAGTATGTGTTTCTAAAGTACGCCGAAAGGCTCCCGAGAAATGGAGTAGCTCTTGCCATGTCCTCTCATGTTTGTTCCCTCGCACGAGGATGAGTCACTCTTATTTTTCTCAACAAATGGTGACGCCCTAGGGGCTATGTGACTCAAGAACAAGGGCTTCTTTTGCTTAATTTGACAGTCAATAAGCCCTAGGGGCTATGCTCGAGAAAGATGTGTGAGACTATCCTCAAAGTCTCTCAAAAAGGGATGTCAAAAAGCCCTCTTATCATGTGTGCCCGTACTCGTTCCCCCAATCAAGGATGGACCTTTCTCGCAATCAATGATGGCACTCTAGGGGCTACAGTCAAGTCTTAAAGGCTCCCTCGGCAAGAAGCAATTCACATCAATGTTCCCAGCAACATTTGAAGCTTTATACCGAAAGGTCTCAAGGGGCTTCGCAATCTACAATCTTTTGGGCTACGGCATTACAGTGATACAAGCAAAGGGCAATATTGGGGCTTCGCAATTAACAAGCTATTGGGCAGTGGTACCCGAGCAATGCAATTTGGGAGTAGTCTTATGGCTCCATGAAAGGGATCAAACTTCAATGGTCCCTCAACACTTCCAGTCAAAAGGCCTCTTGGTTTTAAATGAAGGCTCCGATGATATGAATGAATTTGATGATTCTTGTTAGAACTCACAGCGAGATTCTGAAGGAAGTCTTAAAGAAAAGGAAAAAGATTCAATATGCTAGACTCACCCGGCTGAGTTATAGCGGGCAATGCCAATATGTTAACTCTATAAGCAGAGTTACGGCCAATCCCAATGTTTCTGCAATACAGCACCCCCTTTTCCAAGATCAAAAGCACAGGCTGCATCCGAAGATCCGCCGTCGGTTCAACTCAAGAAGACTCAAGCAAACATACCGTTCGAGGCTTTATCACACTAAGACCTTATCATCTGCAACAACATCACCATCTCCCACGAGACGTCTCCCGAAGACCGTACTACATTTTTCAAGATGGACCTTCCGCCATTTGGGTATCAACAACAAAACAGGGCCATCCATCTCCAAACAAGAGAAAGAAGGAGATCGCCTTCAAGAGTTCTTCCCAATAGCGCCATCCACTCCCAACATAATGCTAAGCCGATTCCAAGAAAATTTGAGGCTTCACACCAAAAGGTCTCCACATCCCGCCATCTACAAACTTGATAAGCCCATGACATTTGGGGCTTAGCAGTCTCTCAAAGCTTGGTATCAATGATCTTCTCTTGGGGCTTGCCCACGTCGACAACAAAAGACAGTTTATTTGAATGGGCTAAGAGTTGATTCATCTTGGGGCTTCATAAGTCACTCAAAGTTCAGCATTCGAGGGGCTTTACAGTCAGCAACCCCTTGGCATCTTGGCATCAATAGTCCTTTTGAATCCCCATAAACGACAAATCTCTTGGGGCTAGACATCAATTTTCGTTGGACACCACGGCAACGACGACAGAATTCAACCCGAGGCAATCCGAACTTCAACCGAACATGACTTGATCTTGGGTTGGCTTTGCAAACACACAATGGTTAAAATGGTTCACCCACGAACTAAAAAAAAAAATCTTTTTCTCACGTGTGTGCATATTCTTTTCTTTCTAATTAAAAAAAAAAGATTTTATTTTCTTTTTTCTTTTCTTGCGCAAAATTATGTGTTTCTTTTTTGCTTTGCTCCTAGCATTCTCCCCCAGCATTCTCCATCATCCTTGAACTACGCTGGTCTGATTCCTTTCAAGGGATACGTAGGCAGCCTTTTGGCACGACCAACCCACCATCCAGAATACCATCTCGCCGACACTCCTTCAAAGGCAAGAACAATTCATCACCATCAACATCATCATTCTGCATCTAAAGCATGGACATTCTTCATCAAAAGCATCAACATCCTTCAGCAATCCATCCCCAATCACACAGCAATGGTAAGTGAAGGTATGAACATCATTCATCTCAAGCAATATCCGCTTTCAAAAATCACTTCACACACAGAATCACTTTACTTCTCTCTCATAGAAACTGCTTTCAAATCACATCACACCACAAGCACAATTTCCCTCATAACTGCCATTTCACATCCCATACATGTCACAAGTACATATACCTGCAAAGCACACACTTAACAGGTACCACCACAAGGTCAACAACATCTACAACTCAAGGCACTTTATCCCCAGAATAAAGTGATCCGCCGTCAACTACGCCTGTATCCCACAGAGTCAAACAATTACAGTTCAATGACAACAACTCGGTCCATGGTGAGCCGCAAAATCACCACCTCTCCATCAAGCAACACAACAATATCACATATAGGCAGACGGAGCCACGGATCCCGCTTCAGCAAACGGATCCCACATCAGCAAACGGATCCCGCCTTAGAAAACAGATCCCGCACCAGCAAATGGATCCCGCATCAGCAAACGGATCCCGCTTCAGCAAACGGGTCCCGCATCAGCAAATGGATCCCGCCTTAGCAAACGGATCCCACATCAGCAAACGGATCCCACATCAGGAAACGGATCCCTCCTCAGCAAACGGATTACACCTCAGCAAACGGATCCCGCCTCAACAAACGGATCCCGCTTCAGCAAACGGATCCCGCATCAGCAAACGGATCTCGCATCAGTAAACGGATCCCGCCTCAGCAAACGGATCCCGCATCAGCAAACGGATCCCGCTTCAGCAAACGGGTCCCCGCATCAGCAAATGGATCCTGCCTTAGCAAACGGATCCCACATCAGCAAACGGATCCCACATCAGCAAACGGATCCCGCCTTAGAAAACAGATCCCGCACCAGCAAATGGATCCCGCATCAGCAAACGGATCCCGCTTCAGCAAACGGGTCCCGCATCAGCAAATGGATCCCGCCTTAGCAAACGGATCCCACATCAGCAAACGGATCCCACATCAGGAAACGGATCCCTCCTCAGTTTCCACCTCAGCAAACGATCCCGCCTCAACAAACGGATCCCGCTTCAGCAAACGGATCCCGCATCAGCAAACGGATCTCGCATCAGTAAACGGATCCCGCCTCAGCAAACGGATCCCGCATCAGCAAATGGATCCCGCATCAGCAAACGGATCCCGCTTCAGCAAACGGGTCCCGCATCAGCAAATGGATCCCGCCTTAGAAAACGGATCCCACATCAGGAAACGGATCCCTCCTCAGCAAACGGATTCCACCTCAGCAAACGGATCCCGCCTCAACAAACGGATCCCGCTTCAGCAAACGGATCCCGCATCAGCAAACGGATCTCGCATCAGCAAACGGATCCCGCCTCAGCAAACGGATCCCGCATCAGCAAACGGATCTCGCATCAGCAACGGATCCCGCTCAGCAAACGATCCCGCATCAGCAAACGGATCCGCATCAGCAAACGGATCCCGCTTCAGCAAACGATCCGCCATCAGCAACGGATCCTGCATCAGTAACGGATCCCGCTTTAGCAACGGATCCCGCTTCAGCAAACGGATCCCGCTTCAGTAAAATGGATCCAGCCATATCCTTTCTATATCAATAAATCCGCTCACACAGGGAGCGCACCCCTATCCTTCGCAAATTTCAAATTCATGTTTTATCGAGTCTTTGTTTTCTCTTGTCGATGTCCTCGGCGGTTGTCTTTCTTTCGTCGAAGCGTTTTGCTTCACAATCCACGTCATCGAGGGGCTCTGTAGACACCCCACCTTGGACCTCTCACGTCCCGATTGCATACACATTTCTTTGTCTTCCTCTTTTCTGTTAAGTTTTGTTACTTTTCGTTAACTTTCGTTACTTTCCGTTAAGTTCTCGACTTACTCCGTTAGTATTGAATTTGACTAACTGACAAAGGTAACCTTGAGTCTTTGTTTCACTTGTTTTTCGTTGACTTTCGTGGTGTTCGTTAAGTTTCTGACTGATCTCGTAAGTTTTGGGACTTAACTGCATAACGGGGTTAACTTTTGGGCTGAAATTTGGATTCCCTGAAGATGGGAGGAGCGCGCCTCCGCCCTCCTTTATGGGATGCTCGCGCCTCCCATAGAGGGGGCGGGAGGTGCGCGATTCCCACCTCCAGAATCCCTGATTTTGCTAAATTTCCCTCATTTTCTGATTTGTAACCCCCAAAGCCATTATGGCTTGGCTTAATCCGGGGAAGGGCCATCTTTGTGACCACAAAGAACTTGCCTAACACCTATAAAAACCCCTCCAATCCATCATTGGAGGGGGACTTTTCTTTTCACTCTCTTAACAAAAAGAGGAAGAATTCTTGAATCAAAAACACTTTAAAACACATAAAATCCATTTTCAAAGAGTGGTCACTATAGACAAGTTGGTTCTTCCCCATTCAAGCACAAGGTACAATGTTCATTCTCTTATAAAATTTTAATCTCATCTTTATTTTCTCTCCTTGTTAAAATCTTTTTATTACACTCTTCATCTTTAATGTGTATGCAATCTCCATAAAAGGGATACAACCAAAAGGCCACTTCACTATTGAAGTTTGGCCAAGGTTACATCCCAACATTCCAAATTCCACTTTAATTTTCATTTCATTTCTTCATGTAATTGTTTGGCAGAATTGTTACATGTAATCTTTTAGCATAAATTAATAAATAAAAATAATTCTCTTTTATTTCCTTTTAATTTTCCCTTTCTTTCCATTGTAATTGTTAGCACTTCTTACATTAATAATTGAAGGACTTTTCTTTTAGTATTAGAACACCAAAAGTAGCAACCCGCGTAAGCGGGGCGGAGTGGGTGTTTAAGTACTTCCCACTCCATCACCTAACCCCCAAACCCCTCATCTCAAAAATCTTTGGTTTCGTAATCAATAAAAAGGCTATTTTCTTAGGTTTTCTCGCGTTCCTCTAAAACGTGGGTGGCGACTCTTAAAATCAAGTAGACATCCTAGGTTAATTCACCGCTCTAGCGAAGCCGTGGTTCCCCGGGGTATCTACAGTACCTTATCGCAATTACGAACCGCAATCACCCCAGTCAAAGGCATATCCAAGATAGCCGCCATCTCCTCCACAGTAGGGACCATCTCATTAAGTGAAAAGTTGAAGAGGTGAGTTGATGGATCCCAGAAGCGTGCAACTCCCTTTAAGAGGTCCCATTCCGGCTTTAGGTTCTTCAAGTGAAAAGAATCTTGAAACCGAACATCTCCACGAATCTCTCTTGTGAGGTTTTATTAAACAAGCGAAAGAATGTTGCTAAATCATTCTTGTAGCGTTCCACTAACACTAAGTCAAAGGAGAACTCGTCAACGATTATTGATGAAGGGATGGACTTGATTGGGGCCATTGAGAGCAAAAGGTTGAGAATTCTACTCCAAAAGAAAGGTTCCCAGAACTGATTCAAGGCTGCATGGTATTCTAGGACGGACTAGAGGTGTTTATATACAAGTTTGGACACCAAATCCTCGAGGAAAAAGGAGAAACAGCCGCAGATTGAAAGGATGGCTCGTACGAGACATCGATGTCTCGTACGAGGCATCTCCCAAGTCAGAACAACAGAGACTCTGCTCAGATTTCAGGTTGCTCGACAAGTCAAAACATGTCTCAATCACCTCTGAAATCCATCCAAAATAGTTCATTCACCACATACAAATGGCCCAACGCGAATCCACCTCATAAAATTATCCCTCAGTTGACCAACCGGATGTGAGTCAATACATTTACGCAGTCAGAAATAAAACTTAAATTAACTAATGTATTTTGTGCTAGAGTTAGGAAATAATTGTTGCATAGGTACAAACCGAAAAAAAGAAAGATTGTCTTCGCCTACGCCGAGGCAATAAGTACATCATCAACAAAAAAAAGGGGGGAGAATGGGGGAATCCCATCTAAGACGTGTCGCCAGCGCCGCACTATCATCCGTCAGTCCGAGGCCTCTTCTCGCAAGAAGCTAGCTCCGCTGTCTGCTGAGCCAACCGTCCGAGTAGCCCTGCTGTCTCTCTCATCATCCTCTTGGCATAGGCCATGAACTGGGAAAGCCATCCCGCGACCTCTCTATACTCAGCAATGGGAACCTGTTGAGAAGAAACAAATGAACGTATCAAAATCCTCAGATAAATGATAAACAGAGATATGAATTGGTAATGACGGAAGGAGGGTCATAAATGTTGGGTTTCCAAGTAACATACACAGAGGAATATAGCATTTAAAAATTTATGAAGCCCAAAGCCCATAGATCCGTTCATATGATTAAATCAAATACTTGCAATATGAATACTAGAAAAACTAACCCTTGATGACTTTGAATTTGGTCTTTGATCTTGGTGGAGAAATTGAAGCTTTAATCATGAACAAGTAAGAACACGAACTTTGAAGATGATGAGCTTCACCCTCTAGCGGTATCCACACCTTGAACGAATATCAAGAACACTTGATCTTGGTTGCTAGACCAAAATTGTGAAACACGTTTTCACAATTAATATGAACTATATGGAATATTATTTTGTGTATTATTTTGTTCTTCAATCTAGGATGTCTTAGAACAAAATAAAACTCTCTCAAACTCTTTGGAGACTTGCACAAAAGCTAGAGTTAAGTTCTGGCCGAATTTGGCTGTTTATATACAAGTTATAGACCTATTCCAAATAGGAAACTTGTGTCAAAAACCCGTCCAAAATCATTTTCCTAATTAAATCAGGAAACATGTCCCGACTCACTGTGCGGCCGCCCAAAATAAGGTGTGCAGTCGCCCAAACATGTGCAGCCACCCAACCTGGTTTGTGCGGTCGCACACCAGGAATAGAGAGCCTTAATTTCCAATATAGTCCTTTGAGGATTTGTTCTATTGTGTGTGACCCTCTAGGATTATACTAAGTTGGCAATGGGTCAAACAGAATCCATAATATATGATTAGGTTCTAGCAAACCGTCATACCTACCCAAATAGTATAACTAGATACAAGTTCGCATTCCTTTAGAATATGTCACAATCCCTTTGTCCACGATCTCATTGAAACAAGTCATGGTCAAACGGTCAACTTGTTTTTTTTCAATACTTTCTCGATTCCGAATATGTTGATAATCCAAATGACATTAATCTAATCAATTCATTTGAGTCCGGCCGAAAATTTTCATCACAACATCAGTCCTACGACAGCCTAATCTTGAGATCTCTTGAAGAGGGACAAATCCATTTAGCTTATTATTCTTCCCTACGTGAATCCGATTATGCCAATCATACACTTTATAACTACCCGGTTAAAGGTAGCGTTTTGAATATGTCCAAACATAATGTTCATCAAGTGGAAGACTATAATAACTTCATTCTAGGATTCGAATGACATAACTAATATGAGATATATGTACGACATGGACCATGATATAAATCTCATACGGCGGGTCATGTCCAGTACCTTGTTCAAACAAGTACCCATAAATCTAACATGATCATCCCATGATCATTTAGCCTTTATACTAGTGCTTAACAAGTACTAGGGATGGAGATTATTATAAGTAAACATGAACAACAATAATAATCAAAACATCTCTTTATTGATATAAAATAAATGATAACAATTACAACGTTTATTAAACGTTCCTAGGGCACCTACACCAACAATCTCTCACTTGCCCTAGGCCCAATCTCCCATGTATCTAATACCCATGGACCTAACATGACCTTCATGTTTAGCTTGTGGAAGTCCCTTTGTTAGCGGTCCACGGACATTGTCATCAGTAGGTACTTTGCATATATTCACGTCACCTCTGTCAATGATTTCTCGAATGACATGGTAACGCCTAAGTATGTGTTTGGATTTTTGATATGCCCTTGGTTCCTTTGATTGAGAAATAGCACCATTATTATCACAATAAAGATCTATTGGATTAGCAGTACTAGGAACCACTTCAAGTTTAGTGATGAACTTCTTAATCCAAACAGCTTCCTTTGCAGCATCCGATGCAGCAATATACTCAGCTTTCATTGTAGAATTAGCGGTTGTACTCTGCTTGGAACTCTTCCATCTTATATCTCCACCATTTAACATAAACACAAAACCCGATTGCGATCGACTGTCATCTCTGTCAGTTTGGAAGCTTGCATCCGTGTAAGCATTTACAACGAGATCATCTTCCATTCCTCCATAGACCAAAAACGAGTCTTTAGTCCTTCTCAAGTACTTAAGAATCGCTTTTACAGCCACCCAGTGATTCTCTACGGGGTCGGATTGGTATCTACTTGTCATGCTCAAAGCATAAGATACATCCGGCCTAGTACAGATCATGGCATACATGATGGACCCAATTGCCGAAGCATATGGAACATCATTCATTTTCTCACGCTCATCTTTTGTCTTAGGACATTGAGTCTTGCTTTGAGAAACTCCATGTAACACCGGCAAGGTACCTATTTTAGAATTTTCCATACGGAATCTTCTAATGACCTTGTCAATGTATGTACTTTGTCTTAAACCAGTAGCTTGCTTCCTTGATCTCTCTCTATAGATCTTAATGCCAAGTATATATGCGGCTTCACCCATATCTTTCATTGCGAAACACTTTCCCACCAAGTCTTTACGAACTGAAGTGTAGGAATGTCGTTTCCAATGAGTAATATGTCATCCACATATAAAATCAGGAATAGCACTATGCTCCCACTAATCTTCTTGTATACACAAGGCTCATCTTCGTTCTTGATGAAACCAAACTCTTTGACCGATTCATCAAAACAGAGATTCCAACTCCTAGAAGCTTGCTTCAATCCATAAATGGACTTCTGCAATTTGCATACCTTAGAATTCTGTTCAAAACCTTCTGGTTGTGTCATATACACATCCTCTTGTAGTTTTCCATTTAGGAAAGCGGTTTTGACATCCATTTGCTATATTTCATAGTCATGATATGCGGCAATGGCAAGCAAAATTCTTATAGACTTGATCATTGCTACGGGTGAAAAGGTTTCATCATAGTCAATACCATGAACTTGCCTATAACCTTTCGCTATAAGTCTAGCTTTGTAAGTATGCACCTTCCCATCCATGTCAGTCTTCTTCTTGAAGACCCATTTTCATCCTATGGTTTTTACACCTTCGGGTGCATCAATCAAATTCCAAACTTGATTGTCTTGCATGGATTGGAATTCGGATTCCATGGCTCCAAGCCACTTGTCCGAATCAGGAGAAGACATCGCCTCTTGTTAGGTTTTCGGTTCATCATTCTCAATGATTTCCACCTCATTACTATCCATTACGAGAAATCCATATCTCACTGGCTCGGATCGTAACCTACTAGATCTGCGAGTTACTTGTGTATTTTGAACAGGTTCCACAACTCCTTGTGGTTCTTGTTCTTGTTCCACTATTGGTTCAATGTTGTTTTCTGGGTCTCGAATTTCTTCAAGATTTATTTTACTCCCACTGATTTCTTTGGAGAGAAACTGTTTCTCTAGAAAGACACCATTTCGGGCAACAAACACTTTGCTGTCCTCTCGGTTATAAAAGTAATATCCTTTAGTTTCCTTAGGATATCCCACGAAAA
The DNA here is from genome assembly GCA_026119855.1 of Campanula takesimana. NCBI lineage: Eukaryota > Viridiplantae > Streptophyta > Magnoliopsida > Asterales > Campanulaceae > Campanula > Campanula takesimana. Next base: position 150,619 of record JAOWBW010000116.1, on the reverse strand, counting down.
ATACATTTATCAGATTTGTGTGCTAGTTTGTCGGAGACAAGTCTTTTGACAAAAGCTTCGCAACCCCAAATCCTCATGAAAGACAAACTAGGTTTCTTTCCGCTCCACATCTCATATGGAGTCTTTGGAACTGATTTAGTTGGAACTTGATTTAGTGTGAAAGCAGCGGTTTCTAGAGCGTAACCCCAAAAGGAGACTGGAAGATCAACTTGACTCATCATTGATCGAACCATGTCTAACAAGGTCCGATTCCTCCTCTCGGACACACCATTCCATTGTGGTGTTCTGGGTGGAGTCAATTGTGAAATTATTCCACAATTCTTTAGATGACCATCAAATTCATGACTCAAGTATTCTCCATCTCAATCCGATCGAAGTGCCTTAATACTTTTGCCAAGTTGTTTTTCTACTTCATTTTGAAATATTCTAAATATCTCTAATGCTTCACTTTTATGTTTCATTAGGTAACATACCCAAATCTACTATAATCATCAGTGAAGGTTATGAAGTATTGAAATCCTCCCCTAGCATTGCTACTTAATGGTCCGCATACATCGGAATGTATCAACCCCAATAAGTCGCTTGCCCTTTCACCTAGCTTGGTAAAAGGTGTCTTAGTCATTTTTCCAAGAAGACACGACTCGCAAGTATCATATGACTCGAGGTCACATGAACCCAAAAGGCCCTCCCCATGGAGTTTTGAGATACGGTTCTCATTAATATGACCAAGATGGCAATGCCACAAATAAGAATGATTTATATCATTAGGTTTAGATTTCTTATTTATATGATAGACATTTTCATTATTTTCATTCTTGACATCCAAGATATAAATGAATTTGCAATACCATAAAGCATATCATTTAAATAAATAGAAAATTTCTTATTCTCAATAAAAACTTAAAACCTTCATTATCCAAACAAGAAATTGAAATAATATTTCTACTTAAATCCGGTACATAATAGCAATTGTTCAAAACAAGTATTAAACCGGAAGGTAAAGTGACTTCATAAGTCCCTACGGCTAATGCAGTAACTCTTGCTCCATTCCCCACGCGTAGGTCTACTTCACCCTCTTTAAGCAGTCTCCTATTCTTTAGTCCCTGCACATTTAAACAAATATGAGAACCACATCCGGTATCCAATACCCAAGAATCAGTGGTAGAAAGGAGAATATCTATCATATAAATACCTAAAGTCGACGCAGCCTTGCTTCCCTTCTTCTTCTTTTACTCTTCCAAGAAAGCCTTGCAATTACGTTTCCAATGACCAATTTCTTGACAATGGAAGCAAATTGCATCCTTTTGTGTATCGGGTTTTGCCTCAAAAGCCTTGGCAACCTTTGCCTTGCTTATCTTGGGTTTGAAAACTTTTGCCTTACCCTTTCCTTTGTCACCGGCCTTCTTCCCATCATGAACCAAGAGCACAGGAGAACTTTTCTCCACAATCTTCATCTCCGCAGTTTTAAGCATCCCATGCAACTCGGAGAGATTCTTATCCATTCCATGCATGTTATAATTCATCACAAACTGATTATAACTTTTAGGCAATGAATTAAGAATGAGATCCGTGGCTAGCTCCAATGGAATTGGATAGCCAAGTTTCTCAAGATGCTCTACATAACCTTTCATTTTAAGCATGTGAGGACTCACTTGTTGCCCTTCATTCATTTTGCAAGAAGTGAATGCAACAATGGTCTTGTACCTCTCTTGCCTAGCTTGCTCTTGAAAATGGCTCTTAACTCCATGCCTATCTCATGAGACAACTTACATCTCTAGAATCATTACGATGTTTCTTGTAATTGTCTATTTCTGCCCTAGGGGCAGTAGACTCTGGTTCAGCAGGAAGAGGCCCATCGAGAATGTACAACTTATCTTCTTGCCTAAGAATAATTCTTAGGCTACGGATCCAATCCATAAATTTCGTACCATTCTCTTGGAGCTTATCCTTCTCAAGGATCGATCGCAACGAAATTGATTGAGTGTTGTTAGTCATTATCTACAATTATGCAAAATTTTCAAAATTTAATAAGTACCAATTTTTAATTAAAGAAATAAATAATGTATTTTTCAAAAAAATACTCCCACTAAATTATATAACCTTCTCATACATCCAATGTATAATATAATTTAAATGGGTTAAGATCCCGCTTTAATTTAATTTTAAGTCCGCTAAGGCGGATTACACAAAATCAAATTAATTAGGTAGACAACTCTTGTCAATAATATTTCATATGACTCTTAGTTCCTTTTATGAGATTCTTTAAGAAATCCAATTTCAAAAAGCATGTTAAATCTCACCTTTGCCTAGGCTCAAAACTGTTTTGACGCCTAATTAAGTGCAACCATTTTAAACGTATAGTTAATGTGCCTCGCTAGGGCGTGCCCACCTTATCTATCTTGCTCATACATAAATAAAGTCAATGCATCTCGCTAGGGCGAGTCTACATTAAATTCACCCATGTATTAACAAGTGTTTTAATCATGGCATGGCAATAAAGGCCTTAAAACTTTCTTTGAAGGTTCATCACATATAGCATACAATACATTTATGAGCACATAATATAAACATGTTACGCATCAAGTTTAGCCACTAAATTAATCTCCATTAATTTAAGCATAATATTTATGTGTCATTAGTTTCTCTATAATTATGAGGATGTGACTATTTCAACTTTGGTTATTATCTCCAAATCAAGACAACAAGAAGTGCGGCCGAAACTAAGCCATAAGACATCCACAATTCCGCACTAATTCAAGAAACCAAGAAAGTAGTCCATGTGGCCGAAACTAAGCAATAGATGGTCTCGATGAACGTAGGCCAATTGCATCCACAATTCCACATGGATCTCCAATCATTGAATCAAGAACTTTGTTTCTCAATTTTAGCAATTATGAACTCTTCATAATTCTAACTTCGTTTTATCTTTGAAAATTTGATTGCAATCAAGTTTGGGAAACACAATCTCGATTAACGTAGATTAGCCATCCAAACCTTGAATCAATCTCAGAATCAAACGACTAAAACAAATAGGAAAATCAAACCCCAAGATCCACACCTAAACCAACTGCCCAAAACCCACTCTAGACCAGCAGGTCTGGCCTGGTCTTGTCACTGGTCCGGTCGGACCCCATCAAAATTCCAGATTCTGACCGAAAATAAAAAAAAAAACAGAATCCTGACAACTGTGCGGCCGCCCAAGAAAAACTGTGCGGTCGCCCAAGAATTTCTGTGCGGTCGCATAGTAGCATCAGACAGAATTTTTAAAGTTCGAAAATTTGTCTCAAAATTGTCTTCCCCGATTATTAAAACTTTGATCCAATCAAAAATTAATAATCAAACAATTCAGAATCCAACATAATTTTTTTAGTGCGATTCAACAGTGCGATTAAAGTTGTAAAACAATAAACCACATAAAATCATATAACACATAAACATCATATAATCCAATATTCATATCATGCTAGGCACATAAACAATTTATATACACACAACATGATCAAGGTATTGAAATAATCAACATGAACGGGGCTCTGATACCACTGTTGGGTTTCCAATTAACATGCGCAGCGGAAAATAGCATTTAAAAATTTATGAAACCCAAAGCCCATAGATCCGTTCATATGATTAAATCAAATACTTGCAATATGAATACTAGAAAAACTAACCCTTGATGACTTTGAATTTGGTCTTTGATCTTGGTGATGAAATTGAAGCTTTAATCACGAACAAGTAAGAACACGAACTTTGAAGATTATGAGCTTCACCCTCTAGCGGTATCCACACCTTGAACGAATATCAAGAACACTTGATCTTGGTTCCTAGACCAAAATTGTCAAACACGTTTTCACAATTAATATGAACTATATGGAATATTATTTTGTGTATTATTTTGTTCTTCAATCTAGGATGTCTTAGAACAAAATAAAACTCTCTCAAACTCTTTGGAACTTGCACAAAAGCTAGGGTTAAGTTCTGGCCGAATTTGGCTGTTTATATACAAGTTAGACCTATTCCAAATAGGAAACTTGTGTCAAAACCCGTCCAAAATCCTTTTCCTAATTAAATCAGGAAACCTGTCCCGACTCACTGTGCGGCCGCCCAAAATCAGGTGTGCGGTCGCCCAAACATGTGCGGCCGCCCAACCTGGTTTATGCGGTCGCACACTAGGAACAGAGAGCCTAATTTCCAATATAGTCCTTTGAGGATTCGTTCTATTGTGTGTGACCCTCTAGGATTATACTAAGTTGGCAATGGGTTCAAACATGAATCCATAAGATATGATTAGGTTCTAGCAAACCGTCATACCTACCCAAAGAGTATAACTAGATACAAGTTCGCATTCCTTTAGAATATGTCACAATCCCTTTGTCCACGATCTCATTGAACACAAGTCATGGTCAAACGGTCAACTTGTTTTTGTTCAATACTTTCTCGATTCCGAATATGTTGATAATCCAAATGACATTAATCTAATCAATTCATTTGAGTCCGGCCGAACATTTTCATCAACATCATTCCTACGAGAGGCCTAAGCTTGAGATCTCTCCGAAGAGGGACAAATCCATTTAGCTTATTATTCTTCCCTACGTGAATCCGATTATGCCAATCATACACTTTATAACTACCCGGTTAAAGGTAGCGTTTGAATATGTCAAACATAATGTTCATCAAGTGGAAGACTATAATAACTTCATGTCTAAGGATTCGAATGACATAACTAATATGAGATATATGTACGACATGGACCATGACATAAATCTCATACGGCGGGTCATGTCCAGTACCTTGTTCTAAACAAGTACCCATAAATCTAACATGATCATTCCATGATCATTTAGCCTTTATACTAGTGCTTAACAAGTACTAGGGATGGAGATTATTATAAGTAAACATGAACAACAATAATAATAAAAAATCTCTTTATTGATATGAAATAAAATGATAACAATTACAACGTTTATTAAACGTGCCTAGGGCACCTACACCAACAATAAAAATCATACCATGGTCGCGTCGGCAGGAGGTACAAGTTCCTCCAGAATATCATACTGCGCGGGAAGATCCTCGGTACTCTCTACTCTCTCAGCCACGCTACTCGTGGTGTGATGGGATTTTGGAACACTCTTGCAATGAGAGAGAAGTAAGAATGTAGAGAGTGATCCTGTGTGCGGTGTGATTTTGAGGAAAGCATTGGATGTATTCATACCTTCGCTTACCATTGCCGCTTGAGTGGAGATGGATTTCTGATGTCCACGGAGGATGCTTTGATGGAGAATGTCCATTCTTTGGATGTTGATGAGAGAACGCTCTTAATGATGGGTTGGCGAGATGGTACTCTAGATGATGGGTTGGTCGTGCCAAAGGCTGCCTACGTATCCCTTGAACGGAATCAGACCAGCGTAGTTCAAGGATGATAGAGAATGCTGGAGGAGAAGCTAGGAGCAAAGCAAAGTAAAGCACATACTTTTGCACATAGAAGGAGAAAGAAAAAGAAAAATCTTTTTTATTTTATTTTTATTTTTATTTTTTTAGATTAGAAAGCAAAGAATATGCACACATGTGAGGAAAAGATTTTTTTTTAGTTCGTGGGTGAACCATTTTAACCATTGTGTGCTTGTGAAGCCAACCCAAGATCAAGTCATGTTCAGTTGAAGTCCGGATTGCCTCGCTTGAATTCTGTTGTCGCCGGTGTGCCCAACGAAGATTGATGTCTAGCCCTAAGAGATTTTTCGATTATGGGGCTTCAAAAGGCTTTTGATGCCGAGATGAGGGGTTGCTGATTGTAAATCCCCTAGAATGCCTTTGATGCCAAATTTTGAGGGACTTGCATAGCTCCAAGATAAATCAGCTTTTGGCCCATTCGAGTAAATTGCCCTTTGTTGTTGTAGTGAGCAAGCCCCAAGAGGAGTTCGTTGATGCCAAGCTTCGAGAGATTGCAAAGCCCCAAGTGTCGTGGGCTTGTAGATGGCGGGATGTGAAGACCTTTCATTGTAAAGCCCCAAATTATCTCGTGATTGGCTCGGCATTGAGAGCGGATGTACCGTTTGGTAGAATTCTTGATAGAGATCTCCTTCTTGCTCTTACTGGGGAGATGAATGGCCTCATTGTGGTCGATACCCAAATGGCTGAGGGCTTATGTCAAAGGATGCAGTAATGTCTTGCGGTGCCGTCGAGGTCACGGAGGATAAGGTCTTGGCGTGATAAAGTCTCAAATAAGTATGCTTGCTTGACTCTTCTTGAGTTGAACTAATGACGGATCTTCGGATGCAACTAGTTCTGTGGCCCAACTTTATCTGAGTTTCACCTTGCGCTTTTGATCTTGGAGAAGGGGGTGCTGAATTGCAGAAACATTGGGATTGGCCGTGGCATTTCCCGCTATAACCCTGTTTTGATTAGAGTTTAGCATATTGAATCTTTTTCCTTTTCTCTAAGACTTCCTTCAAAATCTCGCTGTGAGTTCTAACAAAAATCATCAACTTCATTCATAACATCGGAGTCTTCATTTAAAACCAAGAGGCCTTTGACTTGAAGTGTTGAGAGACCCTTTGAAGCTTGATCCCTTTCATGGAGACTACTCCCAAATTGCGTTGCTCGAGTATTGTTGCCCAAAAGACTGTCGGTCGCGAAGCCCCAATATCGCCCTTTGCTTGAATTATTGTAATGTCGTAGCCCAAAAGATTGTAGATTGCGAAGCCCGTTGAGACCTTCGGTGCCGAATTGAGGAAGCTTCCAATGTTGCACATGACTTGGCTGGGGATACTGCTGGGGAGTTAATTGCTCTTTGCCGAGGGAGACTTTAAGACTTGACCGTAGCCCCTAGAGTGCCATCATTGATTGCGAGAAAGGTCCATCCTTGATTGGGGGAACGAGCACGGGCACACGTGACAAGAGGGCTTTTTGACATCCATTTTGAGAGACCTTGAGGATAGTCTCACACATCTTTCTCGAGCATAGTCCCTAGGGCGTATTGATTGTTAAATGAAGCAAAAGAAGCCCTTGTTCTTGAGTCACATAGCCCATAGGGCGTCACCATTTGTTGAGCAAAGCAAGAGTGACTCGTCCTCGTGCGAGGGAACAAACATGAGAGGATATGGCAAGAGCTACTCCATTTTTCGGGAGCCTTTCGGCGTACTTTAGAAGCACATTCTTGAAGAAGCTTGAAAACTGAGACACATGTTGTTGCTGTGTGGCCCAAGTCAATTAACTTAGCTAGGGATTATTTGTGCAATCTCGTGCCCTTTTATGATGGGCTCTTTCTCGGATGGATCCCAAAAATGCACACTGCTGGAGAATGATGCCAATAACCCAAGACAACCTTTGATGGTTCAATATCTTGTTGAGCCTTTTGCAATCCCAAAGTTGACTCGGTGGGGAATTGACTTATTGAGGAGATCCAATGTAGAGCTCGTGTAGTTGTCTTCTTTAGAAGCCGGGGATCTCCATTTCTCTTTCCCTTCTCTCTCTCACTCTCTCATTTTTTTTTATGACGCACCCTGTATTTTGCCTAGACCGCCCTTTCGGGTTTTCAATCTAGCGGGCATCTCTTTTGCGTCTTCATTTTGACTTGATTAATGAGGAAGTGTGCATTTACTCTAGCTGAGGAGATAAGACATGTGCTTTTGCGGTGAAGACCTTTTGTCACTAAAGATGAGTGACATTGACTCGACTAGGGAAGTGTCCCTAGTATTGACTTCATGTATTTGACCATTTTTTGAATGACTCACGATTGCAAGTAAGTCATTAAGAGAGAAGAGAAGGAAAGCCCCAATTTGATTGCAAGAAATTGGGGGTATGCAGAAAGAATAGAAGCCCTAGACTCGACAAGGAACGGAAAGCGATTCCAAATCTAAGAAAGTTGTTAAATCTTTTTGGTGATTAATTCATTGGCAAATGAATCGTACAAAGATGTCTTGACAAGTTCGAGATGAAGGCCAATCACCATAACGCGATAGGGCTAAACATATCTTCTTTCTTGCATGAGACCGGGCCCGAAGGTTGCCTACGTTCCTCCAGTGTAGAGGCTCAGGTCACCGTAGTTCTTGTGGATTCTCCATTCTTCGTGATGAATTGTTGCTTCGTCCTTCGTTGGTGGATTATGATGTTGATCTTGATGTGAACTTCTTTGATTGAGGGGGATTTTTTTTTTTTTTTTTTGTGCTCTAACTTTTGCCTAGGTTGATTTGATGGTTTCAACCTAGCGAGCTCTTTTTTTTTTTTTTTTTTTTTTTTTAATCCCCCTTTGAAAACTTTGCTTGACTTCTTCATGATTGTTGCTCCACCTTGTTTGTCTTGGCTTCGTCGTTGATGTTGGCGTCGATGTTTAGCCCCTAGGCGTTCAAGTGATGGCCTTGTTCTAAAACTTGTTTAGACATCTTTTCATCATTTTGCCAAGAATTTGATTGAACAACTTGGAAGAGTGTATAAGGACAAGAACGACTTTTATTTGATAAGAAGACTCGACACTTAACATGGGACGAGAGAAAACATTAATGCACACAAAAGAGGACTTTTGACTCATTTTTTTTTTTTTTTTCCTACTACTAGGTAGAGAAAGAGAAACGGAGATTTTTGTCGTCGTCCTCTTTGTTGAAGCCCCATTTCAAAACCAAGCCACTTCTTTGATGAGTTGCTCTTCACCCACGGTAAATTCGCCGTTGTCGATCAAATCTTGGATGATGTTTCGGAGAAGGAAGCACCCTTTGGTAGTGTGGCCACTATGCTTGTGGTAGCCGCACCATTCACCATGAGCATGATTTTTCAGTATCGCCTTCGGCTTGTACCCCTCCAAAGGTTTGATCTTCCCTCTTGCCACCAAAATTTCAAATGCCTCGGCTTGGGTTACTCCTTGGAGAGGAGTGAAAACTCGGTTGTTGGTGGTACCTTTGTAGCTTTTGAGGGTCGGGCCACTTGAGCATGCTTTGCCGTCGGTGAGCTCTTGCAAACGGGCTTTGAGTTCGGAAACCTCTTCCTCGTGAATTCTTCTTTCATAATCAAGACGGGCCTTGAGTTCGGAAACCTCTTCTTTGTGAATCCTCTTGTCGATATCGAAACGGGCTTCCCACAAATTGTCTTTACGGCGGGCATCCTCGACAATCCTATCCATTTGTTCCCCCATTGATTTCATTATGTTGAGTAACCCTTCGTTGGACACGAAATCATTTCCACCGTTGTTGTTGTTGCCGTTGGAAGCCATTGGACCTATTGGAAGAACACGGTTGATCTTAGGTTGGCCCCACAAACACCTTTTGAGTAATATGATTAAACCCACAAACAAGGAAAAAGACTCAACCACATAGAGAAAAATGACAATTTTTTTTTTTTTTACAAAGTCGAAAGGACGGAGTCCTTTTTGGGGTTTCTAGAAAAATAGTGGAATCGTCACACTAGTATATAGACCTTCTCGCGGTCCCATATACTCATCGGATTCCACCACGCTTGTGATACCTACATGTGACGGGATTAAACTAAATTAATGTAGTAAATCATACATGCGGGGACGGATTTTTGATTTTCGTCCAAGATAGCCACTTTTGGGGATGGAGTTTTATTTCGTCCATTGCAACAAATTGGCATGTATGATTTGAAGACATTAGTTTAGGGAAATCTCGGTACATGAAAACCGACTTGAGTCACGGAGTGTTAGACCCTAGACTAGAATTGTGTGGCTTGTGCTCGGCTAAAGAGAGGCTTAAAGGTCACCCCCGGCATGTAGTCTTGAACTACGCCACGGGCTGAGGTTGACCGCTTCGAAAGAGTCAAGGTCGGGTGGAGCTTGAAACTTTCTAGGACGGGCCTCGACGGGTTTGGGGTTGAACATTGTGCGACTCGATAGTGAGCAATTGATAAGAATATGTGCATGTAGAGTGAGGTCTAACCTGTGACAAAACATTTTTTTTTTCAAAATAAATAAAAAAAACAAATAAGCACATAATTACAACTTTCGAATCACCCGTGTGACCGATAAAACAAACAGAAAATAAAAGAAGTTTTGTGCAGGCCCGGTGCCCACACATTGTCATTCTGCTCTGTTCTGTTTTCTGTGCACTGTTCTGTTATGGGAATGCGCCCAGAAGCGCGCGCATTGGGTGGCCTATGCGAAAGGCGCGCGCGGTAGACAAAGAGGGGCAGAGGCGTCCGATTCTGGGCAGTACCTGCGAATCAGTGGGTTCAAGGGATTGCCTTGACCCTAAATAAAAAATTCTTTCCCCTGCAGTAATTGTTAGCACAGAAACATGGAATTGAAGGACAAGAAAGGAGGCGGGCGATTCTGGTAATTGGGGTCGGACGCGCGCACTTTAGGCCAAGAAGGCCAGAGGCGCGCGCTTCCCACCCTTTTTACCAAAATGCCCAGAAAACAGTAATAAGAACACCAAAAGTTAAGAACGCAAGTTTAACCCTCTAATTCATTCCCCAGCGGAGTCGCCACTGTAGATACCCTAGGAAACCCCCGCTTGGCTAGAGCGGTGAATTATCTTAGGATGTCTAACTTGTTTTAGATTGTTTAGAGTCGCCACCTATGTTTTTAAAGGAACATAAGAAAAACCTAGAAATAGCCTAATTTATGTACAAAACCAGAGATTCGGGAGAGAAGGGTTCGGGGGTTAGGTGACGGAGTGGGAAGTACTTAAGCACCCACTCCGCCCCGCTTATGCGGGTCTTGCTACTATTGGTGTTCTAATGCTAAATGTCCTTCAATTTATTAACAGTGCTAACAATTATAATGTAAAGAAAAAGGGGAAGAAAAGAGAATTGTTTTATTTATAAATTTATGCTAAACAATTACATTAAGAAATGTATAGGAAATTAAAGTAGAGATTAAAATGTAGGGAGATAACCTTAACCAACTTTAATGTAGTAAAGTGGTCATTTGGTCATGTCCTAATTGATGGGGATTGCATACTAGTAAGACTAGAATAAAAGAGAAGAAGAATAAAAGTACCTTTAGAAAAGAGGACCTTAGACTTTGACTTGAAGATGGTGTTGTTTGTAGAGAAATGGTTGTGCAACACTTTGTGTAGTGTTTGTTTGTAGGGAAAATGTGTTGAGAGAACTTGTGTATAGTTCTTGTAGGGAAGATGAAGTTGGTCCCTTTCTAAGGTAGAAATGAGAGGTTTTTATAGGTAAAAAGAGGAGGGAAAACTTGGAGGGAAATTGGTCAATCCATGTGAGATGGAGTTGACCAATAACAAATAAGATAAATAAAAATAATAAATAAATAATAAAGAGAAAATCAAATATTAATAAAAAGAAATATTTTTGTTTTAATGAAAGGGCTAGAATAATGGGATTGGGAGGTTACAAAACTAGGGGGGATGAATGTGGATGTAAAAAGATGGTTTTTGTGATCAAGAAAAGATGTTTGTATATAAGAAAAGGGAGGGAAATAAGGTGCAATCCGTTACTGCCATAATGGGAGGCGCGCGGGTCCCGCTTTAGGGGCGAGACGCGCAGCCCGTTGACAGTTCCGGAAGCGCCCGCGGCAGAGAAGGACAGAATGACAGATTGACCCTAAAAGTTAACTCTGTTATGCAGTTTAGTCTAAAACTAACGGAATCAGTTAGGAACTTAACCGAAGTAACAGAAATCAACAAAAATAAGTTAAATAAAAATACGTTGTATGCAATCGGGGTGAGAGGTCCAAGGCGGGGTGTCTACACCCTCTCGGCCTGCTCATCACGGGTATCCCTGTTATCCCGGCGCCACCTCAGAGTATCGGGGAACATAACGGTATTGTCTCGAAGATTGAAAGTAAAGAGACCAAACATGGTGTATCCCCAAGCCTGCAAAATGGGAGAAATATAAAAGAGGTCAATACACGATAGCTCAAATGAGGAATGCTATCAAAATAAACTGGGGCTGAAATAAAGGAGGAATACAAAAGAAGATGAGTATTATACCTCCCAGGCATGACTGTAGCTGCCCAAGCCAGCGTTCGCCCTATCCCGCGAACTCTCATCCATAGCCCATAGAAATGGGCCAAACCATCAGAACCCCAGCTAGCATCAGTGACATGCTGCATGTCCCTCAGGCAGCTAAGCAGAGTAAAAAGGGCAGTCGACGCATGATTAGTAAAGAGCGTCTTAGAAAAGGCTCACCATAGAAAGCCACGGATAGCTGCAATGCGGGTACCGGTGAGATGCATCTGACCAGCATTAAGGGTGACATAAGTATCCACCCTCTCCCTCAAAACCTTCAGAGGGACACCCTTGCCTAGGGTACGCAAAGAGAATCCCAGAAAATGCATCATATCGTCCCTACTAGGAGTAAAGTCTGCATCTACCTCAAGCGGTTCGCCGACGATAGCAAGTCCGGTAATGGCATGTGTAGACACCCCGCCTTGGACCGCTCACCCCGATTGCACACTTGTTTTGTGTTTCTCCCTCTTCTAAATGTTTTCTGTTAGTTGCTGTTACTTTGGTTAAGTTCCAGACGGACTCCATTAAGTCCCGGGACTAAACTGTATAACAGTTCTAACTTTCTAGTCCATTCTGTCAAAAATTGATTCTCAGAGTCGCGCGCCTCCGCCCCTTGAGGCCAGACGCGCGCGCCTTCCGCCGCCTAGGTGGGATGCGCGCGCTTCTGGGGCGTGTCAGTTACAGATTATGCCCAAGAATCTCTCCCTTGCTCATTATACATGATTTTTCCCGGGAAAGATTTCTTGGAGACTCCGTTTGGCTCCAAAAACAGTCACTTTTCAACTATAAAAACCCCTCCAATCCATCATTGGAGGAGGACCTTGAAAATTATCATTTTAGACCTTTTACTCACTTCTTTCCTAGACATTTTCCTTTGGGATTTCTTCAACAAAAGTACTCAACCTATTCTTCAAGGCTTTACAAGAGGCTCTCTTTTGAAGGATACTATAGGTAAATGTCTTAACATTTCTCTTCTTCTCCTTCTTCTTATTCTTCTTTAATCAAATGTGCAATCACCCAAAACCATTTGGGACATGACACCAATGGTTCTTTCATTACATTGAATTGGCCTAGGAGTCATCTCCCTACATTTTAACTCTAAAACCCCCTTTTATCATCATTTTAATAGGAAGAACACATTTATCTTTAAAAGTGAATTATGAACAAGCAAGACCGACTTTGCTCGGGCGAAATGGGTGTTTAAGTACTTCCCATTTCGTAACCTAACCCCCGAACCCCTCATCTAAAGAATCTCTGTTTTCGTAAATCAAACTTAGGCTCATAAACATTAGGTTTTCTTACGTTCCTCAAAAACGTGGGTGGCGACTCTAAAAAACCAAGTAGACATCCTAGGATAATTCACGCGCTCTAGCCAAGCCGTGGTGTCCCCCCCGGGGTATCTACAGTGGCGACTCCGCTGGGGACTGCTTGAGGGTTAAACTTGTGTTTCTGTTCATAATTCACTTTTCTGGGCATTCTGGAAATTGACATGGGAAGCGCGCGCCTCGGACCTTCATGGTCCAAAGCGCGCGCGTCCCGAGTCAAATTCAAGAATCGCCCGCCTTCCATGTGTTCTTCCTATTCTTCCTATTATTTCGTGCTGACAAACATTGCAAGGGTTCCATCACACAATCAGGACCAGGGAAATCCCCTGAGTCCATTAGTTTCTGATAATCTGACAGGTCAGCCCAGAAGCGGGCGCCTCCTAGGTACAATGCGTCAGACGCGCGCTTCCCACAACACTAGCCCGAGGCACGCGCTTCAATTTCCAGGGCAAGAACAGGTTTCAGTAACTGAACAGAACAGTGGGGTGTGGGCACAGTTGCCTGCATCAGGAGAGAATTGAGCCCTTGGACTGTTTAATTTTATGTTTTATTTACCGGTCACACGGGTGATTCGGGAGTTGTAATTTACGTGCTTATGTGTAGGATTCACAAGCGCGATGGAATCCGATGAGTATATGGGACCGCGAGATGGTCTATATACTAGTGTGACGATTCCATTATCTTCTTAGAAACCCCAAAAGGGACCCATTCCCTCCGACTTATAAAATAAAAAAAAGAGTCTTTTTTCTTATGTGGTTCGAGTCGTGTGCCCAACTGTGTATTCTCAACCTCTTTATGGACCGAAAGTGTGAACCAAGACTGACAAGGGCTACTTCTCCAATTATAGGTCCGATTGGTACTCTCCGCATCTACAGGGATTCATCCAACGGGCTTGTCCGTGAACCGATCACTCCAACAGCTTCTACATCATCATTGGCCGGCGACTCCAGCACCAACAACGCCATGACTCTCGAACAACTTTCTTCCATGGTTAAAACACTCCTACAACAAGTCTCTACCCTTAACCAAGAGGTTCAAACCAAAGAAGCCTTGTGGCAAGCTCATGTCGACAGTCAAAGGGAGGCCCACGAGGCCGAGGTTGACCAACTGAAAGCCAAGCTCCTCAATCTCTCCAAGAACAAGGGGGTTAATGACAATGAGGAATCCGAGTGGACCGAGGGTTTGTTTGAAAGACCATACGTCAGCGCCCGCACCAAAAGAGTGGGGAAACCAAGCACCGACAACAGCGACCCCAAAATGGTCGATTCCATCATGGCCTACATTGATCAGAAATTCGACGGCCTCAACATGGGAAAAGACTCCAACACAAGCCTTTATCAGTCATCCATCCTTATGAGCACGATGGCCGCTCTCCCCGACAAATTCAAGATGCCCGACATTAGCAAGTTTAAGGGCAACTCATGCCCGATGGCTCACATCGAGACTTACATTTGGGCTATGGTTCCGAAGAAGGTCTCCCCAAAAGTTATGGCTCAATGCTTTCCTCTCACTCTCGAGGGGGCGGCAAAGGATTGGTATGCAACTCTCCCGCTCACTGTCCGTCTTGATTGGGATGCCGCTATGCTTGCCTTCAAAAATCATATCAGGCAACACCACTCACCGGCCCACAAGGAAAGAGCTCGAGAACACCACTCAAAGAGACAACGAGTCCTTCATTGACTTCTCAAGGAGATGGAATGACAAGCTCTCTGAAATTGTTGAGAGGCCAAACACAAAAGAACAAATGGACATCTTTCTCAAATGTCTCAAGATTGATCTCCGCACCCACCTAAGTGGGGCTTGCTACTCCGACTTCTCCCAAATGTATGAGGCGGGGGTACGCATGGATGACTTGCTCAAGGAGATTAAAAAGGCCACTCCTACTCACCGATACAAGGCCGCCTCTAGTTCAAACAAAGAGGCTTCTGTCAATGCCGTTACTACTGACAAGGGGAATTACAAGAAGGTCCCCCCACCACAAGGCAAGCGGTTCCAAAACAACTGCGTCTACACTCCTCTCAATGGCATGACTATCACCGAGGCCTATGAAGCTCTAAAGGCCAAGGGACAAATCACCCCTCTTTAAGGGTACAAGCAACCACAACCGCTCCGTGCCAATCATGCTCACCACAAATGGTGTGACTACCATCAATGCACCGGCCACCTCACCGAGGATTGTTTCTCCATCCGCAACACTATCCAAGACCTCATAGACAAGAAGGAATTCATAATCCCTAATGAGGGTGGTGTCAATGTAATAGAGGTAGGAGAGTTTGAAGGAACCACTCATTCGATCCCAATTGTGAATGAGGGCTCCGATGATATGAATAAACTTGATAATTCTTGTTATGTTGTGACTTATGATGAGATTATGAGGGAAGTCTTAGAGAATAGGAAGAAGAAGCTACAAGGGACCGTGAACGTGCTCACTCGCAGTGGCCGAGTAACAACGAGCACAATCCCTCCCAATACCGCAGCAACCAACACCTCTTCTCAAAGATCGCAAACACGCGACATACCCGAAGATCCTTTGTTAACACAACTCAAGAAGACGCAAGCCAACATATCCATCTGGGACCTTATTGCATCATCAAAGAGACACCGAGACCTCGTCATCAAGAACTTGGATGACACATCAGTCTCTCCCGACACGACTCCTGAGGACCTCACAGCAATGATAGGTCACATTCACTTCGGCAATGTCATCACTTTTGCCGACATGGACCTCCCGCCATTTGGGTCCGAACACAATGAAGCCATTGTAGATACCCCGGGGGAACCACGGCTTTAGGCTAGAGCTGTGAATTATCCTAGGATGTCTAACTTGTTTTTAGAGTCGCCACCTATGTTTTGAGGAACATAAGAAAAACCTATAGATTGTAGCCTAAGTTTGATTACGAAAACAGAGATTCTTTGTTTTGAGGTTCGGGGGTTAGATTACGAGATGGGAAGTACCGAAACACCCATCTCGCCCAACTAAAGTTGGTCTTGCTTGATCAAAATCTACATGAATGAAAATGTTCTTCTTCTTCTTCTTTAAGTCATGAAAAGGGGGGATTTAAAATAGGATTTGGAATGTAGGAGATAACTCCTTAACCAACCTCAATGAGATGAGGTGATCATTAGAGTCATGTCCCAAAATGATTTGGGTGATTGCACATTTGATTAAAGTAAAAGAGAGAGAGGAGATGAAGTAGAAAAGAAGGGAAAGATGGACTTTTACCTACAATTTGAAGAACTTCAATATTGCTTGAAGAGATCCTTGGAGAACCTTTAGAAAGTGATTTTGGTATAGTTTTTGTAAGTTCAATCTTCGGTCCTTTTTTCGATGATTTTTCGATGGATTTTCGATCCTTAAAAAATGGAGGTAAAGAGTGGTTTTATAGGTGAAAGAGGGGTGTTTTTGGTGCCAAAACTCAGTCACCAAGAAATCCTTCCCGGGCAAAATCCTATAAATTGAGCAAGGGAGGGAATCCTGGCCAGAAATCTGTAACTGACGCCCAGAGGCGCGCGCTTCCTGCTTTGGGGGCGGGAGGCGCGCGCGCGTCTGGCTCCTCCTGTCGGAGGCGCGCGACTCAGAGAAGGCAATTTTGACAGAATGGACTAGAAAGTCAGCCCTGTCATTCAATTTAGTCCCTGGACTTAACGAAGTCAGTCAGGAACTTACGGAAGTGACAGAAACTAACGAGAAATACTTAGAGTGGGGAGAAACACAAAATCAAATGTGCAATCGGGGTGAGCGGTCCAAGGCGGGGTGTCTACAGAGCCCCTCGGCGACGTGGACTGCAAAGCAAAACGCGTCGACGAAAGTTAAAAAACACCCGCCGGGGACATCACCAAGAAAAGGCAAAGACTCGATGAAAGCAGGAACTTGAAATTGCGAGAGATAGTGGTGCGCTCCCTGTGTGAGCGGCTTTTGCTGGAGTGTTGTATTGGAGCTCATGGGAGCTTGTCTCGATATGGACCGAGTTTGTTGAGTTGGGGCTCATGGGAGCTTGTCTCGATATGGACCGAGTTGCCGACTTGGAGCTCATGGGAGCTTGTCTCGATATGGACCGAGTTGCCGACTTGGAGCTCATGGGAGCTTGTCTCGATATGGACCGAGTTGCCGACCTGGAGCTCATGGGAGCTTGTCTCGATATGGACCGAGTTGTCGACCTGGAGCTCATGGGAGCTTGTCTCGATATGGACCGAGTTTGTTGAGTTGGGGCTCATGGAGCTTGTCTCGATATGGACCGAGTTACCGACTGGAGCTCATGGGAGCTTGTCTCGATATGGACCGAGTTGTCGACTTGGGGCTCATGGGAGCTTGTCTCGATATGGACCGAGTTGCCGACCTGGAGCTCATGGGAGCTTGTCTCGATATGGACCGAATTGCCGACCTGGAGCTCATGGGAGCTAGTCTCGATATGGACGAGTTGCCGACTTGGAGCTCATGGGAGCTTGTCTCGATATGGACCGAGTTTGTTGACTTGGAGCTCATGGGAGCCTGTCTCGATATGGACCGAGTTGCCGACTTGGAGCTCATGGGAGCTTGTCTCGATATGGACCGAGTTGCCGACTTGGAGCCGCATCTGCCTATGTTTTGACTTTGTGGGGTGTGGGCACGGTTTGAACGTTTTGAGGTCGTTAGTGATCCCTTGTTGATGAATCCGTTAGTGAATCCGTTTGATGAAATATTGCTTTGAAGTCTCGTGCCATTTGGAGTCACACTTGACTTTTGAATTGTGGGGTACGGGCACAGTTGACCGTGACCAGAAAAATGTTCCTGCTGGGGATGAAATGTTGAGATTGACTCTTGAGGGGGGTGTGGCACCCGTGACAGAACTTAGGGAGTTCGGAAATTTGAAGAGGACAGCCTACTTTTGAGTGGGAGTTTCTATCCTACTTTCGATTTTTGACATGCCTTAAGGGCGGACCAGAAAAAGGTGTGCCCAACTGGGTGTCCGAGGATCGGGACAGTGTCTTGATTTAGGCTGGAGATATCTGACAAGGCCCTTTTCTTGAAGCGATTTAGAACTGGGAGGCGCGCGCCTTCCTATGTAGGCTTGGGACGCGCGCGCACTTCAGACTGCTGGCGGGTGGCGCGCGCGTCTGGGGGGCGGAATTCCGGGCTTGACATTTGCTGACCAAAAGAGCCCCCAACAGCTATAATATCATCTTCTGTTCGACCACTTGATTCTCAAAGCTCTTTTCTGCCATTTTTTAACATCATATTATTGCTTCACTTTGCTTGTGATCAAGATTTTCCATGGCTTCCAATTCTTTTTCCCTTGATGCCAAGGTTGTTAGTGAGTATGAAAAGGACTTGGGTACTTTTGTGTATTCTTTTAAGACCCATCCCAAGAAGGCCTTCATTAAAGACTTCGGGTTCCAAATTCTTTTTACTTTGCGGACGTTGAAGCCGGATTGGGATTTGTTGAGAGCTGCCGCGGCTTTCTGGGATTGCGACAGCCATACCTTCAACCTTTCAGCTAATGAAATGGTGCCGAATGTTGACGATTTCGGGGCCATCCTTGGCATGCCTTTGGCCGGTCGGATTGCCGACCCTAAATATCACCGTGGTGCCATCGACTCTTGGGTTGGGTTACTGAATCTCCTCGTTGAGGACATGAGGAAGATGTTGCATGGTACCGTGATTGACATAACTGAGTTGCCGATGTTCTTCAGTTTACACTCGGAGGACCCGATGGTTCAATCTTTCAAAAGAAATGCCATGGCCGTTTGTTTCTTCAGCGAAGTACTGTTTGTTACACCTTCGGGACTGCGGACGTGCAGTTGGCTGAGATTATTTTGCAAGCTAAGGAGCAGCAATTTAGTGTTATCCCTCTAATCGTAGGGGAGACCTTGCACGGCCTTGATGAGTTGCATAGGACGGGCAAGATGTGTCGGGGAAGCCCTTTGCTTTTGACCATATGGCTCCAGGAACACTTCAAGATTATTCCCGGATGGTGATTTGTCTCCTTTTGCTGTTCATAGGAGGAAGTTGTTGATCCGGGATTTATCTGAAGATGATTGGAAGAAATTCTTTACCTCTAGGGTGACCGTCGATATTGAGTGGTGTCCTCCTTCTTGGGGTCTTCGTCCTTTTGTGGAATGGACTCTTGGTTTTCAGCACGTGGTTGTACCCGGTTTGAGAGATTCTTCATTTTACCAGCCAGAGC
Organism: Campanula takesimana; assembly: GCA_026119855.1. NCBI lineage: Eukaryota > Viridiplantae > Streptophyta > Magnoliopsida > Asterales > Campanulaceae > Campanula > Campanula takesimana. Next base: position 131,212 of record JAOWBW010000116.1, on the reverse strand, counting down.
GGGTTCTGCGGCAATTCGGTCGCCAACAGACAATTCCTTTTCCGAGGGATGGAATGCTTCGTCCAGTTGCTTACATGGGTCCTGACTTCTCGAGTGAGCTCCAGTCGGCTTGGGGAGATGACCGCAATCGTTGGGCTTTCGCTCCTTTGCATCGGGGGAGTGTCTTCCTTCCGAGAGCTACTTCGACTATTTATTTGGCACCCTTTACCGTGGCATCACTTGGTTGATGTGCTTCGTGCCGAGTTGTTGGGACAGGGTTTTGAGCCTAGCAGCACTTTGAGATATAGGGAGGCTGCTGCTGATTCGAGTAACATTCTCGCTGACCCTTCGGTACTCCTTTGGATGACTTTTACTCTAGGAGACGCGTTGCATCACAGAAGGTTTCGGTGCGTATTAGTGCTCCTGTGTTACCCAAGAAGAAAAGGATTGAGAGACGATCGGGTGGTCCTTCGAAACCTAGAGAAAATTGGATTTTTCTTAGTACCCTAAGAGATTGCAATTAGACCACTTTGTTTTAGGATTTAATATTTTGATGTCTTTTGTTGCTCAATAAATCCGTTGTAATGGTTTGAATAATTCATTGAATGAATAAGAAATTGCATTTTGTTATTTGAAGTGAATTGGTATTTTTGATATGTTTTAGACCGCACCCGAAGGTTGCCTACGTTCCTCCAGTTGGGAGGCTCAGGTCTTCGTAGTTCAAACAAACAAAGACCATTTTTTTTTTATTTTTTTTTTTGTTGTGCACCCTGTTTTTTGCCTAGACCGCCCTTGCGGGTTTTCAATCTAGCGGGCTTCTTTTTTTGCACGTGCTATAATTTTTGCCTAGGCCGCCCTTGCGGGTTTTCACCTAGCGAGCGATTTTTTTTTTTTTTTAATGGTCTTTGTTTATTAAGCGTAGAACCTCTTGCGCTTGTCGAGGTTGACATCCTTTGGCAGCTGGTCACCATCTAAATCCACGAGCCGGACTGCACCACCGCTTAGTATCTTTTTGACCACGTACGGACCGATCCATCGGGTCCCCATTTCCCCAGGGGATTCATGGCATTAGGAGGATGTTGTCTTAAAACCAAATCTCCCACATTGATGTTTCGAGGCTTCACTTTTTTGTTGAAAGCTCTTGCCATCCTTTGCTGATATGCCCTCGTGCGTTCGAGTGCTCTTAACCTTTTCTCGTCGAGTAAGGCTAGCTGTTCGTATCGACTTGCATCCAGTTGACCTCATTGACTTGATTCTCGAGGAGACCCGTAGAGATGGGACTTCAAGTTCGATAGGGAGTACGGCTTCAGAACCATAGACCAATGCATAAGGAGTTTCTCCTGTTGCGGATCGTATTGATGTGCGGTAGCCCCACAATGCTAATGGTAGCTTTTCGGGCCAATCCCTTCCTGTTGAGGCCATTTTCTTGACGATGGTCTCGATGGTCTTATTTGCTGCTTTGACTGCGCCATTTACTTGGGCCAGTAAGGAGATGACTTGTGCTTGGTGATCTTGTATTCTACCAAAAGTGCATCCATTTCCTTCTCAAAGTGAGAGCCGTTGTCGGAAATGATTTCATGAGGCACGCCGTATCGGCACATGATATTAATCTTTACAAAATTCGGCCACTTTCTTGGCGTTGAGGGTTCGATAGGCTTGTGCTTCGACCCACTTTGTGAAGTAGTCGACTGCCACTAGGACGAATGACTGCCCATTGCTCCCGGCAGGATGAACTTTACCGATGATGTCTATCCCCCAACAAGAGAAAGGCCAAGGTGTAACCATGTTGTAAAGTTGTGAGGGTGGAGCATGTTGCAGATTAGCATGGAATTGGCACTTGGCACACCTTTTGACTTTCTCGATACAGTCTCGTTCCATAGTGCTCCAATAGTAGCCAATGCAAAGTATCTTCTTGACTAGTATAAACCCATTCATGTGGGGTCCACATTCTCCTTCGTGCACTTCACACATTGTCTCTTGAGCTTCGCTCATTGGCGCATAAGAGATTGATCCCGTCGTGGTGCCTTTTATAGACTCGGTCCCCAATCAGTACGTACCGAGAGGCTAACCTTTGCAGAGCCGCTTGAGACTTCTTATTGATGTTCTATGGGATAAGTGCCGTCTTTGAGGAAGTTCATGATATCCGAATACCACGAGAGTTTGTTTGAACCTCGTTGATCTCGATACTCATGCAATATGCCGGACTGTTCCTTCGAGCAATTTTGAAGGGCTTCACCATTTTCCTTTGGGCATTTCAACTAATGAAGCTATAGTGGCCAGTGCATCGGCGAAGCGATTCTTATCCCTTGTGCAGGTAGTTGAAAGTGATCTCTTGGAATTGTTCAACCAGTTCTTCAAGGTGCTGACCATACTGTTGGAGAGTCGGGTCTTGGTTCGCCATTTACCCGATTGCTGATTGATAAGGAGCAAAGAGTCGCCGAACACTTCTAGTTCTGTGACGTTTCTTTCGAGAGCTGCTTCGAGCCCCACTATG